>VSDK01025830.1:136551-163034 GCA_009767595.1 Symbiodinium kawagutii | reverse complement strand
TTGCCGTTCAGCAGCAGCTCCTGGTCTCGAGCATCGCTGCGCAGCGCGGGCAACACGAATTCATGGGAAACACAATGCATCAACAGAACACTTCATGGAATCACGGAAGACATGTAACATATTGTGGCATGATGTGACATCATCTTTAGGACAGTTTATAGTTGGATGAAAAAAGGGGGTTAGCGATGGGCAGCAGTTTCAACTCTGAGCCTCTTCTGCTTTGCACAGGGCTTCTTCTTCAGCTTGGATGCTCAAAGCGTCTCTTTGGACAGCTGTGACCAACTCACCTTGGGGACCCAGGGCAGATCTACACCTTCTACACCTGTCAGAAAGTTGTAACATGTGGGAGCGCCAGGCAGAACTCTCGCAATGAACGACAGGATGGGGATCTCAGCATCGCTGCCAGAGAGGCAGCTGCAGCTGCATGCTGCCAAGGATCGCAGATCTGCCGCTGCCACCAAGGTTTGCTCGCTCTTTCGGCGGAGATGATCTGTAAACTGACCTTGGTGCGGAGGCTCCGATGCTAAGATCATGTTCCATGGCAGAACTTGGAAGCAAAGATAGCAACTTCCCTGGTGAAGCTGCTGAAAATGATGTTCACAGGCGTTGGTTTCCAGCGGCTTCCAGCGGTTTCCGATGGTTTTCCATTGGTTTCCGTTACGATTTCTGTGGTTTCCACCGGCTTCCAGCAGTTTCCGTGACCTTTTCCGGTGGTTTCTCAGTGGAAGCCCTGCCTTTTTGCCAGGCCAGAAAGTTCACTGACTGCACGCGTCGAGGCAGCTCTGCACTGGGCTCCTGGCAGGCAATGGCACCATGGGCACCGCAATGGCACCATGGGAAATGGCTATGGAAATCTGATGAAATATGAGACATGTGTGATGTGTGGTCATAAGAATTCCTGGAAATGGTCATAAGAAATCCTGGACATATGGAGTCATTAGAATTCCATCTTGAGAATTTCGAATCTGAAATCCTACTTCGAACTACATATCATCACTTCAAACCACTTCCCAATCTTTCTGACACAGACACCCACCTGAACGCTGGTCGCTTCTGCCGTGGGCCACTCAGGGCAGTTCTGCAAGAACTCCCTTGCATCCGACAGCCAAAGATCCTCCTGACCAGTTGGTGCCCCCTTGTGGTGCCCCGTGGCAGGTTAGGCTGGCTGTGGTAGCAGCAAGTTTTATGGCAGATGGAACATGAGGGAACATGATGGAACTATACTTTAGAGATCTCAAAAGAGAGTTCTGCGGGTTGAGAGACCAACTTATGATGTAGAGGGCACCAAAATGGAGCGGTTGATGATTGCAAAGCCGTTGACTGTTGGAAGATTGGTCCCAGCGACTGGTCTTGTGGCAAACTGCCACAGACTTGTGATCATATTGTCCGCAGTGAACCATCAAACATTGTTCAACTGAAGAACGTGTTTGAGATGTTGGATTTCTCAAGAAGTCAAACATTTCTGACTCCACTCCAGTTGAATGTTGTCTATGCAGAGTAGCTCTTTCACCTTTGTCACTCCAACTCAGAGAAGCAGCCAAGCACGACTAAGAAACATCACAAGGAGACAGAAAGACCCACGAGCATCACGAGCATCACCTTCGCTGAAAGTTCATCTGCTTGCTTCACCACAGTGAAGACCTGTCCAAGGCATGCGACACAGATTCGAAACATCTTCGAAGGCATTTCGATGCACTTGCTGGTGCCTCTTTGTGGCAAGGATTCGCACCATTTCACTGAGCGTCAAGTTTTTGAGTCGTCTTTCTCATAGCTCTTCCGGGATTTGTCAGGATGCCAACCAGTAATCCAAATGTCCTGAATCCCAAGCGCACCTCAGGTTTCTTCGGCCAAGCGGGTGGGAAACTGCGCATTGCTCCAGCGATTGCCAGCGATTGTTCTGTGGAGCCATTTCAAATTCTTCAGAGTATAGTACCAAACACTCTGATCAATCTATGAGCTGCTTGCAAAAAATCATGATAAGTAAGTATGAAGAATGAATACTGTATATGTATATTCTATGTGTATGTATGTCACATCCATCTATTCAGGGTCAGATCTCTGTGGATTTTGAAGGCAACTAGCATGTATTCAAGGAATTTAGTCCAAAGAAATCGACAAGCAATCCAGTAAGTGTGGTTTGAACAAGATACCTGGTCTCAACTGGTACAACCTTGCTACGGCCTGAGTAAAAGGGGCTGCGGATCACCTGTTGGACAAGAAATCAATTCGTAACCTGAAACATGTGAGCCATGCGTCGTGCGATATGACTGAAAGTCTTCCACTTCTGAACAGATGGGTGTTTCCCAAAATTGGGTACCCCTAGATCATCCAATATTAGTCATTTCCAGACATTTCTAGTACTACAGTAGACCAACTGTTTTGGGGGTCCCTTGTTTCAAGAAACCACCCGCAACATCAGTGTGCGGTGTAGCCAGGCTGCTTCCACTGGCACCTTTTCCCGGGTTAGCATTCGCGCAACCGATCAAGCGAGCAAGTCCTGCCCCAAAACATCACAAGTGGCAGAGCCCGCCAAGACAAGCCTGTGATTGTAATTCAACCACTGCCCGTCACGACCCTTCGGCTCTTTCAAGGGTCAACTTGATTCAACTTGCCTGAACCTTTGGATGAGAGACACAGCATCAAACCACACCGGGCTGCCGGGCTAGGGTATGGATCGTACAGTCGAGTCTGCTGTGGTGCTCGAACAGCTTGGAGGGTATCAAGAGGAGTCTTATGCCCGGAAGCCCTGTAGGATTTGAAATATTGACCACAACTTCAAGCAGTCTGTAAACTAAAACATGAAGCTCGGCACTCAGATTTGATCCACCACTTGGCAGTACCTGAGAGATCATGGGAGACGTGGATCAGCGGCCGCCTTGCATTGAGACGTGGCTGCGCTTCCAGCACAGCAGGTGGGCACTTGTCCACGGCATCGTCGAAGGTCATGCCCCTACATTTAGCCTTGCAGCGCTGGTACCGATAAAAAATACGAATCTTTCGCCGACGTCACTGGGGGCATGACCCAAGCGTCGTACTTTGCGCGCTCTTTTTGGCTGAAGTAGGCGGGCCTCTCACCTGGAAAGAATCAAGTTCCATTATGTTCCATTATGTTCCATTTAGATCTCGCAGTGGTGGCTCAGGAGTCCTATGAAATCTATGAGCACCATTGGGGACCCAGGTATGAAGAAATCTGGATAGTTTGGAGGTGCCCAAACTGTGTCACTTCAAAGCTGCATCAGAGATTCAACTGTAATCAAAAGATCTTAGAATACTTTCAGTAGTCGATTGTGGGATGTCAACGGCAACGACATCAAATGATTCCTGTGCCTTCCACATCACCTTCTGTAGCCTGCTTGTAGTAGGCATAGATCTGATTACGCCTTGCAGTGCAGGAAAATGATTGTCACTGCAAGTAGTGCTCTTCCCGATTTCACAGGGGTCGAACAATGTGTTGTCGAGATTGTAACTCGTTCCTGTTTTGCTCTTACAAAAGGCTTGCATTCTTGACTTTGAAATCTGTTCTCAATAGCAAACAATTCAGATTGAATTGTGCCATGTTGATGCAAGTCTGCTACATCACGAGGGCTCACCTAAGACTGTGAGAAAGAGGCCATTGCCGTGAAACCAACTTGACAAAATAGAACAGATACACCAGCGACCACAGCTAGCGTGAAAACGTTTTGCGTCAATACATGCTGGTTGTACAAACTCTCTGGCGTGCTTCGCGTTAGCTTGTTCACTGCCTCACAGGATGCTGGAAGCATGACAAAGGTATCAAATGCAAAGCTGCACTTTGTGACAAATCCGTTCATATCACGAAGATATCAATGTATCATGACAAAGAGAAAAAATGACAAATCATGAACTACTGAACTGCAAGGCGGCTTTGAAAAGAGCGACCCAAGTGATATTAGTATGAATACAGTGCTCTTTTTGAATCTCACTGCTCCCCCATGCGGCACGTTCACTTCTTTGGAGAAGTCTTGCCTTTGCTTGGGCTTCTTGAAATCTCTGCATGTTGTAGCTACTTTTCCTTGGCAGCCAGCAATCCACCCCACACCCACTACATATGACCTTCTGCCGTTTCTGCGCACTTTCAGGATCATCGGACAGCGACAGCTAGTGCAACAGAAACAGCAGCGTTCACTCGGCCGAAGGAAGTAGAAAATAAGGTATTCCCTATAGGCAAGGAAACTGCCTCACTATAGGGAATTCCGAATACTCACTATAGGGAATACCTCAACTTTGATGCTATTCCCTATGCAACTACTATAGTAGCAAGGAAAGTCACTCTGCATCACTTTGCAATCGATTTGACCTCCAAGATACTGCTCCACCACTTCAGGTGACATCATGTCCGCCTCCTGTCCCTTGGCATAGATCTTTGGAAGGATCTAAGGTGAAGATAAAAAGGCATAGGCACCAGCCAAAGGAGATCAACAACTCCAAGACCAAGGTTCAACCAATGAACATTGGAGCTAAAAAAGGGGCTGGATGTCTGAGTTTGGCCAGTCTTGCTGGCCAAATCTATCAGGGTCTTGTTTATTTGGCAGAAAGACTCGACGCGCAACTGCTGTGTAGCTCGAACATCTTCCTTGAACTATATCATTCTACCAGTCAAATCCATTCAGTAATGACAGAAATCTTGGACTGAGCCCAGCGACGCCACGAATGGGTGACTGGTGAGCAGGACGTCGAACTGGCTGACTTTGCAGGGCCTCCACTCTTTAAATATGTACATGTGTAAATGTGTCTATACTATATACACGCTTCAACAAGAAAAAGGACTCTTTTTCCGAACTGCGAGTACGCATTCTTCCATTGTCTGGCCTCGTACGTGTACTTTGTTTCATGACTGGGATATAAGCTCAGCATGTAACCAGAACCTTGGACCGGCACACAATGCATTTCAATGCCAAGCAGCTAAACACCGGGATCCAGTACGATTGCAGTATCAAGACAGTTTCAAGATGGGCTGCTGATGGCTTCTGCGAGTCTGTAGCATTTCTACTGCAGCTAAGAGTGGCACCCGCAAGTAGTAGAAGTGCTGTGCCCAAGAGAGCAATGAACTTCAAAGGGTTCATCATCTGCCGGGTCCAAACGATGACATGCAGAAGAGCATGGTGAAAATGTGTGAAGATCATGAATCAAGTTAATGAAAATTATTGAAAATTTCATGTTTACTTCCATGGCTAAACGCTGTAGAGAGCAATCTCGACCATTGATTGCGAACATGGTTGATCTTTGTCATGAAATATTACAAACAGTCAGCCAAGCCTATATACAACTAGTGACTAATGTATCTAAATCAACCAAATTGACGATAGAGACGCCAAAACATCGCAGATGGTAATTTCATGTGGATTCATGTGGTCAGTATGTTCTTCAGTCATCAATGGGTGGTCTATATGGTGGTTCCTCAACATGGGGGTACCCCCAAATCATCCAATATTAGTCATTTATAGTCTATGATAAACCAGCCATTCTTGGGGTCCCCTATTTTGAGAAACAGCTATATACAGAAGTGCTGCAAGTGTCCTTTTCTGCAGTCCACTCCCAAGAATGGCAGTTTTCCATAAGCAAAGTCCCCATGAGAGATTCTGCCAGCATCAATGCCAACATCAAAAAACCTGAGCCAACATCCAAGATCATCCAACTATTGGCGAAGAGGATTTGCCTGATTTTTTTCAAGCCTTGCTTCACAGAGTCCCCATAGAAGGTCAACCCCCCAACCCACCGCTTTGTCTTTGGTCAGGTTGCACCACCTGTGCCAAGAAATTGCAGCCACAGCAACCCTGCAGCTGCAGCCTCTTCATGCCCAAGCAGCAAAAGTGCCGACCTGGCAGACAAAACCTCCACAGGGTGGCCAATGTTTGATGCTTTCCCCGTCCAGCGTGCGGTATGCTGCCTATCTGATGGTTTCCGCACTTATTTGGATGACCAATCATATTTCATTCTTATGTATGAATATAATATACGTAACTATCTGAGATAATTATCTATACTGACCATAGAATCAGCGGCAATTCGTTGCTTGATGAAAGTGGCCGATGGATGTTGATGGATGGTCATGACTTCAGCGATGGCCACCATTTCGCCACGGTGGCAAGTTTTCGCTCAGCTCTGCCTTGAGTCGACGGAACCCCCGCAAGGTGCCGTTGATCTGGCGGACCAAGCACCGGTTGTCTTCAGCCACTTCCCACATCTTCAAATCTGTTGCTTTAGAGATGTAGAAAGATGCTTCTTAAAAAACATCACATCTGTTCGAATATCTACCAACATCTTCATTTGTCACTGATTTTGCATTTGCTTGCAACAGAAAGGTTGATCAATTTTGATCCAGTGAAATGATGGGAGTTGTGATTCTTTGATACATGTATGCTGGACCCCCAGATTCGTGTGATTCCATGCCTCCGAAACAAATGAAAAAAACATGGGTCGTCCAGGTGTATCTTGCCGCTCAACCGTGTCCTGGCCTGATCATGGGATAGCCACGGGTCGAAACGTACTGACCTGGATGCCGCGCACACGTGATGCAGGGAAGCCTAACCCTTGGCCAACGATGGACCCCCAGCTCGCTGGTTCCTATGAATGAGAGGGATCATCATTGGGACTCTAGGGCCCTGGTTACCAACAATGTAACCAACGTGAATGATGGATAATGATGAATTGTTAATCCCCAACAATGAATGATCATCTAGGGGTGGCTGGGGATTACCAACATTTCGTGATGGACCCACATAACTCAAACCAGTAGAATCGCTAGAATCGGTAGAATCGACTGACCTGACATTTGCACTTGACCTGACGGTTCGCATTCCTGTGCACAGCTTTAGACAGACTTGCATTGCCATCAACCGGTTGGTGCCGACGGCATCAAACCCTGAAGTGTGCAGCCCTTTCCAACACATTCAACAGAGAGATTGCCAGAGTATGCGGCAGGAGGAAGCATACCAGAACACTCTGAGTGTATCCTTCCACAGCACCATCTTCGGTTGGATGTCCAATGCATTCCACTGTTCAGAAATCCCAATGATTGTTTGCATTTACATGGGTAAAGCTAGCAATAGGATGCAATTGGTGCCTTGAGGCAGAAACGAAGAATTTTAACAGCTATGCCATCAGCAAATAGGTTCTGTACGAGAGGAACGCACTCATGACTGCAGCTCCAACCTTCATCGTTTGTGAAATGCCAAGTGCAGGTGGAGGACGCTCCAGATATCTTCAACCGAGCAACTCACCCAGCCCTTCACCCTGTCACCGAGCAACTCCGTGCATTCGGAGCACAGCTCTGGCTCGGAAGGACGAAGCACTGGCATGGGAAACGAACAGGACCCCAGGACTGGGAAAAAAAATACGCTTGATTATAAAGAATATAGCTTGGGGACTCAGGTTTACCGGTAACTGATCTATCTTTGCTGGGTTTAAATATACATACATGTATATATATATATATTTATGTTGTTACTTATTTATTCATATATTTATCTAATGTATTTATGTGATCATTTACGTATTCATTCACTTTCATTTGTATATTTACATGTACATGCGTGTATATATACATATATATATATACACATATGTAAATGTGTAAGTATAGTACATATACACTAAAGATCACTAAAGTTGATACTAGGTGGATCAACATGTGCATGTAATTGACAAGATAGTATATTTGGATGGCATAGAGATGCAATAGAACATATATATGTATATATATATATATATATATAGGGAGAGAGAATGAATGGAGATAAAATATATATATATGTACACGAAACCTTACCAGGCTCTAGCAAAGTAGTTAATGAGGATGAAGATCAATGTGCAGAAGAGCATGAGAGGGATGGGGGGAAGCTGTTGATATTGAAGATTATGGTGGTGGGCGGACGATGGCGATCACTGTGATGATGACAATGATCATGGGTGGTGATGGTGGTGGTGGTGATCGCGATGATCATGTTCATAAGGATCTGATAATAGTGGCAGTGGTTGTATGAATGATCATGATTGTCAATAAGATAATAGTGGTGATGATGACTATCGTGATGATGATGATGATGATGACGACGATAGCAATGGTGCTGAAGGTTGTGCCACTCGGGTAACGAGCATATGGGAAAATCTGGGACAGGATGGGAGAGGTATGGAGAGGTTAACTTCCAGCACTCTTGGGCTGTTCACAAATGCAAACCTTTGCATGAACCAGCTGAGCAAAAATGGAAAGATATGGAAAGTAGCGAATAAAACAAGTCACAGCTTGCAGCTTGCAGTGCACACCTGCAGAATTCAACCGAGCTCCGTACCCATTCGCCGCTGACAAAGTCATCATTGCCCCACTTGCCGCAGAAAGCACCAAGCGAACCCAACCATGGGCCGATATCTTCCCTGTCCACGCAGCCGCCAATTTGACCCTGTGATCTGGGCATTAAACAGAAAAGTCCTCGGTTTTGACTAGCAATGCCTATTCTCAACGAAGAAAACAGCGAGCGGACAGAACTTGGAACGAAAGCTCCAACTTTCTCAGTAAGTGTTAGGTGGTCAAAGTGCAGTTGACTGTCACACAAAAACATCGAAGGAAACAATTTGGATAAAACTTGAAAGAAGAACCTGGCAGAGATGTTCTGAGCTTTTCCACTCCCACCATTCCCAAAATACAAACAGCTTGGTATCTCCAAAACAAACGGGGCTGTGTCTCCACCAAGTCCCGAAGCAGCCGCCCACAGTATGACTCTCCTGCCTTAGCCGTCTTCCTGCCAAGTGATGGGTTGATTGGATCGGCCAAAGGGCTGGCTATTCTTTTCAGGTAGAGGGGTTGGATATGGTTGGGTGTTCTTCACGTTTCTATGCACGTAAAACATCTGTAAAAAAAGTATCTTCGTTTTGCGCGAAAGGGGAGCCCTGAGCAACGACTCCAAATCCTCCACAGCATTCTGTCAGGTTCCAAGGATCTGTTGTGGCACTGCCTACTGTAGATCTGCCAACTGCTGCAGACCTTGACCACCAACTAACCACCAATTAATCACCAATTAACCACCAATTAATCACTAATCAACCTCCAGTTCACCACTAATTGACCACTGCTTAGCCATGCTTCATCAATGCGCCGCCTGCAGCTTCAGCTCCAGGGGCTACCTGTGCCATGCTCGGCATCCCCTCCAAACCAAAGAAGTTGCTCCAACAGCAGCTGCAATCATCGTAACCATCACCAGCATTATCACCATCACCATCACCATCACCATCATCATCACCATCAACATCACCATCATCATCACCATCACCATCATCATCATCACCATCAACATCACCATCATCATCACCATCATCATCCCCTCTGAACCCCCCAATGCACCATGAAAACCAGTGTGAATCATTCTACTCTTTTAGTAACCAGTTCATGATTTATTTTTATATCAATCATGAGTTTATAATGATTTGTTGTCAGAATGATTGATCATAAAACTTAGATCAACTCATTTGTTGATGACCAACTTCAAGTAACATGATAACCATAATAGTTGATGATCTACAAGTACTGTAACCATTACCTATGGTCAGTAACCTATCTCAATTGTTAACCCCTGGTTCCCATCATTAACCATTGTTTTCCATATTATTGTTGCTTAATCATGATGGTTGATATTCCCTGTACCCCTGGTTCCCCTATCATTAACCAGGCTGTTTTCCCTATAGTTTTGTTGGTTATCAACCACCATTATTGGTTGGTTGAAGCCTTGACCCATGGCTATTTGTTGATGACCCATGATGAACAGCCCATGCAACTGCCACCACCCCGTCCGATTGGTTGGTTGGTGCCTGTGGGGACCTCAGGAGCGCTGTGAAGCCCAGTGGATGGTTCGTCCGGAAGACCCCAGCGGTTCATCCCCGAAGCGATTGGGAAAATAGGAGCCTTGTATTAAAGGTGGTTCATTAACAATGATAAATGATGGTTGATGATGATTAATGATGTTTAATGATGATTAATGATGATTCATGATGACTAATGATGATTCATGATGATTAATGATGGTTAATGATGACTAATGATGGTTAATGATGGTTAATGATGACTACTGATGGTTAATGATGGTTAATGATGACTAATGATGGTGAATGATGACTCATGGTTAATGATGGTTAATGATGATTAATGATGATTAATGATGGTTCATGATGTTTATATAATGATGATCCTTTGATTGGGAAACCAACTATGTGGGGGTCCCTCTTTTTCATTGTAGGAAACCAAACGGTCCTGCTTGGTATGGAAATTGGTTTTTCACAGTCATACGAGGCATGTAGTGAATCGATACACTACAATGGGAAGATGGCAACAACAAGAAGTGACACACTTTCTAGCACCAATACCAACATTGTTTATAATCTATATTTATATATTTATATACATACAGTATGTAATGATATACATACAGTATGTAATGATATGTATACAGTATGTAGTATGTAATGTTATCTCATCCTGATGCTATACTAAAATGCGGTTGCAGCACTGACTGGTCCTTCTTCCATCACTACATCAGCTGCTGCTCGGTGCATGTGATGTCTGTGACGCTTGATCCTGATCTAGATGCTTGTGAAGGGAGAAGCAAATGCCATCCGAACGCATTGGCCACCCGACTGAGTAGTAGATGCCGCACTTGTGGTTACACTTTCAGTGGCGGCTTCTGGAATCTGCGCGAATGAGAGCACGGATGTCAACTTCAAGTTCTCCTAGACTTTCCCGCTTACCTTACTCAAGAAGCGCGACAAGGAGACAAATGCATATTGACTGGAAACATCTGGTACCACAGTAATTCGTCCTGTTTCATGTTTCCATGGTCTTGATTGTGTCTCAACAGATTCATTGCAGGGTGAACTGGATCCTCAGATTCACAAGCTTGACTTCAGCAGTCAATGGGGAAGGTCTTGATCGATGGCAACACAACAGGGTAATCTTAATGAAAAAAGGCCACTTGAAACAAAGTGTCAACAAGTAAAACCTGCCTAATCCCCATATAGCCTGAGATCCCTGATGAAAGTGAAACCCTAGCACAGCAGGAAACACTGCTGATAAGCAACTATTTTGCCAAGAACATGAAAGATCTTGAAAAGCTAAGAGATGGATAAGGGCTCATTACTTCAACGTATTTCAACAATCTTGACCTTTCAAGATCTTTCAATGAAGTGATAATTATAATAAGTGCAACACATGGACCTTTCAAACGCCCTGTTGGAACTGCAATGTCCGCCTCTGGCTGCAGTGTCACCACCTGAGGCATGGCGCCGACCAGAGGTTCGAAGACGAACCCGTATTAGGTGACTTTCGGCGGCGCTGCGCAAGGTCTCTACCCATGGCATGGCCATCCCAGTTTTCCACATCTACTCATGGCTTTGCCACATCAAATTCAAGTAAAACATCACCAAATTGGCATTTCTTGATAATATTTGGCCATAAGCCATCCCGCTTCCAGTAACTGGAAGTGTAAGTGAGAAAGCAAGGTGACTTATCACATGTGCAAATCCTACTGCTGTCAACGAATCAGTGTATGTGGCACCACCGAGTGCAAGCCGATATTCACATGTTGGGTGGAATATACAGCTCCAATGCTTAAAAGATCTTAAAAGATGGTATACCTTAAAAGATGGTATACCTTAAAGACAATGGTATACAAGTCCCCAAGAGAATGGTGTACCCAAAAAAAATGGTGGCTTTCTCCAGCAGAATCAGGTTCGGATGGTACCCCTGCAGGCAGCTTCATTACCACAGCTTCACCATGGGCGTCCCCACGGTCGCCGTAGGAGCCTCGATTGGTCGAAACCCGCTCAGTCATCGCAGAACATCAACTGACTCAGTTTGTGGGCGCAAAATAACTTTGCATCACTAACGACAGGAAGAATATCCTGATGAATCAATATACAATAATATATCAATATTATATATGATATGTATGTACATCATATGTATGTACCTACGAAGTACCTACTATATATCATATCTATATACATATCTCTAAAATTCTATACACCTACTATATACCTACATATATCTCTCTATCTGTCTCGTAAACGAAATTAAACGAATTGGACCAGGGCGTTTACGACATAGATACTATACCTACATTATATCTCTCTCTCCATATATCTCTCTATGTTATCCCAAGTCCACGTCGCAAACTGCCCGCGTCCGGCTCAGCTCTCGACGAAGGGATTCTCCGTTGTGACGAAGGCACTGGGCAGCGTCGCTTCAACGCCAGCGGGTGCGGCAGTGGGTGCCGGCGTATTTTCCACGGGCGCCTCGTGGGTGCCGGGTCGTCCCAACAGGACAGGGAAGGAACGGTGATCCATCTCCAGCAATTAGTAGTAGTGAGTAGTGGATAATAGTAGTTAATAGTAGCTGATAGTAGTTCTGAGCTCAGTTCTTAGTAGTTGATAGTAGGTAGTTGTCAACAGTTGATAGTAGGTATATAGTAGTTGTCAATAGGAGTTGATAGTAGTTAGTTGTAGTTTAAAATATGATGATGCATGATGATGCATAATGATAGATCATGATACATTGTGATGATTGAATCATGACACTTGATATTCCCACATATTCCACATGGTGATGTACGTGATGATAATAATTGATGGTGACATTATATGTCCAGCCCCAGAGGTACCGTGATACCAAGCAGATCTGTAGATCCATGTCATGGTTCAAGACGCGATGATGGCTCAGTGCTGCCCAGCTGCGTAGTCCCAGTTGCCACTGCAAACACACCTGGACATGCACAGTTCCACAACTCGTCAGGATTTGGATTTTGAGATCATCCAAAGATTGAGGAAGTAAAGCTCTGCAAGATGACATGAATTGACATAATCTTTGTTTAATACTAGGGAGTAGGGATTGCAAAGAAGGAGCTTCTCCTCGCTGGAGGTCACAAATCTCACAAACCTGTAGGGTTGTGAGCCACAGTGCGTTCGGCCTTGGCTTACATTTTTTGCCACCAAGCATTACCATCTCATGAGGTGTCATTACACCCTACATCTCAGCCTTTCCCCATGCATTTTCCCACATCGCCACGGCAACACGGCGGCCAATGCTTCAGGCCCCCGTGCGCTGTTTGCATGTTAAAACCCACGGGTGGCTTGCAAATCTCCATGATGGTGCTGCAACCTGCAGGTCCACTTGACAGCATGGTGCTTTCAATCTCCATCTTCAGATGCTGAAAATCAAACTGGAACATCCCCCAAGGCTGGTAAATGATCTAAATATTGAGCCATGGGGGATATTCTATCTGCTCCAGGATGGAAAAAGAAAATGGCTGGAAACATGTGAAAACTTTCCTAACAAAGAAATATATGATGCACAATGTCTGCTGCCCCTTGGGCTTGGTGGTGCAACCCCACAATATGTTCGCTGTAGCCATCTGTCTCAGTCCATGAAATTGAAGGCCATCATATCGTCACCAGAAGGGCCATCAAAACTGGAGACCCCAACACGATTGCCCAAAACGGATGGAGGACGGCTCGTCGACTCCAGACCGTTGGGCTCATATCCACCTACCCATGGACCTTTATCGGCGTGAAGCTGGTACTCAAACGGCCATGCCCCACCCTGAAACCTACTGGCAAGAGATTATCTACTGGTTGGCTAGGCATTCCCAATGCACCATGATGGACAAAATGCATCATGCCTAGTAAACCCAGTAGTTACAGTAGGTTACAGCAAAACTATAGGAAACAATCAGCCAAGGATACTTTTTGATGCGGTACTAGGAGCGGATCGCTTTCACAGGGTCCAATAAAAGCCTGATGTTCTCGCACCATAGATCAATCTGAAGTTGTTTGTTATCAATAGATCAAGCCTCCGTCTCACTCATGGCCACCTGAATCAATTAAATGACATTGTTGCTGTTGTTTGTTCCTGCTCCTGCTGTGGTTTGGTCGTCATCAACCAATGCTCCAGCGACCCGGGCCTTCCGGTTCGTTGGTTCTGGGGTCAATGGCCGCATTGAGGGATTTCACGAAGGCCAGGGACTGGCAAATGCTACGCAGGAACAACCACCATTGGCACCCTGGCCTACCAACGAATGGTGCTTCTACTGGTGATCATGGTTAACGGTTGTGATTGGCGCGTGCAGCTGGGAGCTTGGCCAAGTCCATACAGTGAGAAAACTGAGCCTTCACTGAAAGGAGAGGCCAGGAGAGCTGGAGCTGCGACTGTGCTTCAGCGGAGCTCAACGGTCATCAAAAAAGCCGGCGGCACCGCAGCAGCAGGATTCAACCGCCGCTCGGGGGCACCTGGCACATTCCAAACACTTCAAGGGGAGCCCCACAATCTTTCGCGGTTGGAAAATTCCGGGGCTTTCCAGGACGGTGGGGGAAGTTATGAAAAATCTAGAAATTTGCTTGGACATTAATCTGCTCTTTGCTTCTCAAACGTTGCTTCGTAAGAGCTCAACCTGGTTGATGATTTATGCGCTCAATTGGAAACGGGACGAGCCACTGTGAGATCAAATGTTCGACCTGTGAGATGCAACTGCAGCTCCATTTTTTGTGCAAGCTCAGGTCTCAGGAGGGTCAGGGGCAGGGGCATCCTGCAAACGCAACAGCACTCACCGGTGCCTGGAACCAAAGCTCTTCAGCGACAATAGCTTTCCAAATCCGAACAAAAGCTGTGGAGTTTCCAACATCTAAATGCAGAAGTCACAGCTCGCAGGCTGCAAAAGCATGGTCTTGAGTCTATGGCAGCATGGCATGAATCTTGTATGCACGTGCAGGGGGGCCTTCTCCTGTTGCTCCTCGTTGGGACCTAGTGGCGACAGGTGAAGATGTGCAGAGTCTCCGTTTCATACAGAAACCTATCTTTGCCGCGTGCTCTCTCACAGAATCCCCACTTTCGAAATGCAGCGTGGTGTTGCCACACCAATCGCCACATGCCCGCGATATTTTGAAGGTTTCAGGACCAGAAGTGTCCCCTTGATGGAACATGGTCCCAGTTGGATGGCTTTGAGGGTACGAAATGGTCCCAGTTGGTTCACATGCGCTGCAAGTCACCCTGTGCCTCGAAGCTTCTTGACGGGCGGCATTGCTTCCATCTCCTGACACCAGAGACTGTGGGACATTCGGCACACGCGAAATCGCAACCTCGTTCAACCAAACTTGCTCTTGACACCGATGCCAAAAATTATTACACCTTGAGATTGGATGTTGGCTGCTTTCAATAGAATTCGAAAATGAATCAACATGTAAAAACCACCTCCAACGGTTCAAAATACCATTTTAAAGATATGACATGACCACCTCTGAAGAACCAGCTCCTCTTCAGCCTCTTCAGCTTCTTGTAGTCGTTCCAAGCCTTGGATGTCCGGACCTAGCATGGCCTTCCCAAGTTTTTTTCAGCTATGGCAACACATCGGCAGGGTGCAATGCTGCTGGGATGGTCCACCTTAGTGCTGACCAAGCAGCGATCCTGTAGATCCTGAAAAGGCGGAGGGAGGAGCACTTTGCCAGTGAACAACTCTGCAGTCCATTCGACGGATCAACGGATCTCATTCACTCCTAAGAATTGCCCGAAACCCATCGTGTTTCCGCCGTGAGTTTGAATGGGTGAGTTGTGGGTCCAATTTAGATCACCAAAAATTTTCGGAGGCTCGAAAAGCCAAGAAAAATACATAAAGTAAAAATAATGGCAGAAATAGTAATACAATAAATATTGAATCAGTCAAAAATTCCACCCGTCCACGCCCCAAAATTCCCGAATTTTGCAGCCTGGAGATCTGCACTCAGCACTTTGGATGGTGAAGGTCGTTGCTGTGCTGCTGCCAATTTCGCTAAACAGCTGGCTGGACTGAAGGAAGGCCCCAGCAATGCGGACCTGAAACAACGGGGCTCCACAAATGACTCGGAGTCCAAGTGTCTCCAACCCGGTTGCGTCACCAAGCAATGAATCTGTCATCAAAGTACAAACATGAAGAACAGATTCAGCTACCTGCTGATGTCCAGCTGTTCAAAGCTAGTTTCGAAAGAGGGATTAAAAACCACATACTCCAACCATCCACAAGTTTGGAACTAGATCTGAAGAGCTGATGGTCATTGTGCATTAATCAACACATTACAAGTAAAGTACATTAAAGTACGGACTATGTATGATCTTAGTATTTTGCAAGTCGAGATCAAGAAATTGTCACAATGGGCCCATTCCCTGCAAGAAAACATGTCTTAACGCTTCAAGCATGGCAGAATCACTGTAGAAGGCGCGCTGCCCTCTCATCGCAAGGACGCTCATCCTGAAAAGACAGTGTGGATCCAGCTAGCGAGACATTCCGTTGTACAAAAACTTTTATATAACTATATACCATGGGAAAGTAGATCAAATTGGATTGATTTGAATGATCAGGTTCATTTTACAAGGATGTCTGATATGATGTGTTAATATGTATGTACAACTGGAGAAAGAGCGCCTATCCAACTTGTCTGCACAACCTCGGGCCCTCCATGCCAGCTGTCCTCGCTGGCTCCCGCAGAAGTGCTTTCAGCCTCAGCCTCCTCTGCTGCTCGCTGTGCTTCTTCCGCCTTTCCAACCAGAGAGTCATAAGATACTTTTTACATGCGCATTTACACATGTAGAATCAGATGATATAGATATATTGTGATCTTATGCATCTACAGTAAACCCTATGCACATCAAATATATTGTATGTGTCTACATCAGAATATGTACCGGTAGCATACCTACACTTGTTTGTGTTCCCAAAGCCGCAAGTCATGAAGATAGACATGGCGTGCCAAGGACACAGATCTCCCACGCCTGGGCCAAGGCCAAGGCATGGGCCAAGACAGCTTCCGCTTCGAAGAGCAGCTGCCTCCTGCGGTCACCGTGCTATGCAAAAATGGCAGTGGCTCATTTACTCATGATTGTTCACAGTGGCTCACAGTGGCTCTTTTTTAATGAGTGGCTCATGTTCAGCGTGGTATGCCAACAGTTTGAGACGGTGTTCACGAATGAAATCAGACCGCTGAACGATGTTGGAATTCCTGAGACTGCCCCTACCGATGTATCCCAAATGATGCAGGCAGAGAATGGGCGCAACATGGCTAAACGTCAAATCCATGCTTTTGGCACTGGGAAGGTAATTCACTGTCTTTTAGCCCCGCCTGGCAAGCCACTGCGCCAGCTTTCTTGCAGCCTGCAGCCAGCTCAACGCACCCGCTCTCCAGGTTCATGCAGGTTCCACACACAACTTGAACCGCGTCATCAATTTGATTGAATGATGCTGCCTGCAGAGAGCTCCAAGCAATATGAAGCGTGGCGGTGATAGTTCCTACAAAGATCTATTAACCAGTTGACCTTAACCAGTTGACGATCCCTTGATGGTTAGTATAATATTGGTTTGTGGGACCTGCCCTTGCGCCGCTGCCTGCACGGCTTTGGGATGCGAGGCTCCCAGATTTGCCGTCTCACCCTGCGATCCAAGAAGCTTCATGGCTGTTCCAGTTGTTACCGACTCCACTGCATCAAATTCAGATCCAATGAGAAACTTTCAAATTCCTCAGAACGGTACAGTAGTACTTTGATTATTTGATCACATTTCTCTTTGCTTCTGGGAAGTGCAAAGGTTGTGAAGCGCTGGTTGAATATTGCACTTTGGCATCATGGCACTGGCGCCTCCCAAATACTGCGGAGAGCTTGTGCTGCCATGGCTTCTTCATGTGGCCCCTGGCACTCTTTTGAGAAGTCGAAAAGGGGAAGAATATTAGCAGGAGAAAAAAGAACATCAATATATACTGCGGACAGCTTCCAAGACTACCGTGCACAACGAGCAGTGCAGCAGCAGTCGGAGAACATCAATATATAACAATATATATATATATTGTAAAAATATATATGCTGTATATACATACAGTATCAATATTGTGTTCTTATTCAAGAATTTGGACACGTTGAGTAGAAGGAGAGGGGGTCACTCAGGGTCACTCTGTCATTTTATCATTCTGAAGGAGTGCTTCAAGGCAGCTGAGACATGCCATGCTGCCTGAAGCAACGGCAAGAGACGCTTGGCAGAAGCCAAAGTTCTGAAGTGGACAGCTCCCAACTTCTGAGCACGGCCTTCCCAGGCAGCCTGGCGGTCACGAGAAGTTGGCAGCTGGTTGCGAGAAGTGCAGCTCTTTGCCACTGAGTCAGCCACCAGGAGGAGCTTCTTTGCCTCGTCAACCTCGTGCAATTCGGCCAAGGCAACCTGGGATGTACGTCGCGACCAAACAAAACACATGGTAAACGCCTTGTTGCAGCTTCACAGCTTGGGAGAAAATCTGAAGAGTTAATCACAATGAGGCCCTTCCATCCGAGCTCCACCCAGAGCTCTAGGCCTTTCATCCCCCAAGGACTGGGAACATCCTTACCCTCACCACCCAGACCCCTGCCCAGCAACTCCCAGGTTGTGCGCAGAGGCCAGGCTCCGAAGATGCTCGGGACCCAAGAGTTTCTGGCGCCCTTCAAAGGACAAGCGCAAAGGAATCAGTGACTCCTCCTCAGGGCGAGCACCAAAAGTTGTTGAGGGCAACTCTCAGGGCAACTCTCAGGGCAACTCTCAGGGTAACTTGAGCACCAAAAGTTATTGAGGGTGACCTTCATCTACCTTCTCATCAGCTTTCTCCAGCGAAGTCCACATTCTCTTGCTACCAAATTCTTCAGCGCAGAGAATCAAACCCGAGTACCATAATCTACCATACGCTTCAAGCACTGTAATGGTTTATCATCTCAATCTTCCCGGATCTTCTTGGGCAAATCATGGCAATCCCAGAGCTGACAAATCCAGCTCTGCACGGGGCCTTGCGCCCGGCAGCAAACAAAGCGGTGCCCAAGTCAGCTGCAGTAGAGAGAGCCTGTTCCGGCGTCGGAGCTGGGGATGTGGTGCTGATGGGTTGCCCATCGGCCCCACCTGTGGGTGGCTTTCGCCCAGCTGCTTTTGGAAGCCTTCGAGAGCAGATCTCAGTAGCGGCTCTCCTTCCTGAAGAGAATGGATTCAGTTCTTTGAATCGAAGTCTTTTGAATGAATTATGTAATTCTTCTTTGAATTCAAACATTTAGAAAAACTTTTTAGATTTACAACTTCAAACTCTGCATGTCTTTAAACGTCTCTGTTCGCCTTGGGACGTTCTCGTGCAAGTAGCAACAAGCCCAGGTCAGCACTGGCACAAAGAGATCGCGGATGTTCAGGACCTGGCGCTGGAAACCAGCAGCACTGCGTCCGAGTCGTCACCCAGATCTGAGGCTCGAACCGAAGTGCCGTAAGTTGCCCTGGCGTACTGAGTCCGTTTCAGCATTCAAAAGGTGCTTCAGATCGGAATTTCTTCGTGCTTCATGGTTGACTAACATGTTGAATGTGAAAGCACACTATTCGAAGCTTTGAACATGGCTTATCATGAACGAACAACATGAAATCTCTGGAGCTTGCTTGAGTTGAAGGTGTCGGAAAACGGAACTTCCTGCTACTTTGTAAAGATTCTCGAGCTCCCAAATAAATGGGCACCTCCCAAGCACGTCTGGCCAACGGCTCTGCTTCGCCCAAATCTTCACCTCAGTTTCGACCGAATCACCTTCAAAGATTTAGAACTAGTGAAGATCTTGCGATTTTCAAAGATGTTTCCGCGTTCCAATTCTATTCCACACAAATGTGGGATTTTCTTGACTTCCTTTCTAGCCCTCGCAAAACTCTGACCCTTGTTCTTGGCCACCGGCGCAAGTGCAACAGCAGCCCGCTAAGATGGCTCGCAGCTGCTAACCTGATTCTGACCATGGCGTGTGTCCCAAACATCGCTCACAATGTTGCACAATTGGATATGAAAATGAAGACCGTTCAACGTTCACATACCTTTTTTCTTGAGATGTCCTGAGTTGTCTTGAGATGTCCTGAGATGAGCTGTGCCCCACCAGATCCACCAGCTGCTACCAAGCCACGCGTCCGGATGCTGTTTACCTTTCAGCTCGTCCAAGCCTTCCAAGGCTTCGCGAAGCAATGGCTCCGCTTCCTCACAGGGCCACCAGATGCTGATGCCATGGCTATGGAGGGTAGCTAAGATCCATAGCCATAGCTAGCCTCAGCCATAGCATCCACAGCTACATAGGAATACCTAGGATATGTCAAGGACTTAATGACTCGGAAATTGCACGATAGATGCAGGTCTTAGGTGGTTGTGATCAGATTTGTAGCAGTCTAGTTCGAATCTGATTCATCTGGCTGATCCGGTATGATGACTCCCGTGAATATCCCAAAGAGAGAATTGCTGAGTCAAACTGTGTTGTACACCGGTCAACTACCCGCGAATTCATTGTTGTATCTGTGCATTTTTTCATATTTTTGTCTGGGTGGTTCATCTTGATACCATCCCATCTAACCAGACATAGCTCCGATCCCCACAGCACTGTCCCGTGGACGATTCAGCTCCCGAAGCACCTGGGCGGGTCAGCACCTGCTGAAGGTATCCTGTTTGATGCTTGACGGGCTTGGAGGGTATCTATGGGTATCCTGTGTCATCCAGGGCCCCACCACGGACCAATCCTACAAGTGCTCAGTGATGCCTTCGGATGGCAACTCAGTTTGGTGCAACTGCCAGGTTCATCCCGAAGACGAGATTCTCAGCATTCTTTTGGCCTGACCTTGGCGCTGTCAAGGTTCTGAGCTGTACAAAAACAAGGATCCAATGATTTCCCCTGAAACCAGTTGAGTTCATTCAAAAGGAAAACGAAGGAAACAAGTTGGAACTAGTTGGAAACAAGTTGGAAGTATTCAATTCCTGCTTTGGCTACATCCAATCTTTGTTAGCCACTCCATCGTTGCCAACTCGCACCAGTGACAAGGCACGAGCTACGGCTTCCTTCCCAAGCACTGCGGACGTGCTTCTCGGCCTCTTCGAAAAGTCCACGACTGTTCCTCCGGTATCAGCGCTGATTCTCAGTCTGTAGAGGTCAAGGTGTTGCAATCCCTCCAAAGTCGGTGACCTCTCCAGGTTTGAGAAGTTTCAGTCTCCAAGAGATACAAACCTAATAAATGTTTATATACAAGAATAATAGAAAGGGAGAGATTAGATATTAGATAGATATAGAGATTTACATCTATGTTCATGCAAATACCTATGGCATTGTGATATGTTAAGTCTGTCATTATTAAGCCACAGCTGAAAAATGGGGTTCATCGAAAGACTACTTTTTGGAGGTGCAGTCCTGGGCGCGGGCAGCCGGAATCCTTCCAAATCACCGTAAGGAGAGACACTTTTATTTGAATCTAAATCCTTTTCCAAAGTATGTTATTCCTCTGATAATCATGCAGTGTGTAGCTAATATACAACTACAGGCGTTATGCTAAACGTGTATTACTTGTCTAAACCTATGATGGTCTATATTAATCACTAGAAAACATATCATTGTTTCTCCAAAAAGTCATTTTTCGCTGGTTGCCAATAGCATCACGTTAATCATACGAGCCGTGGTGCCCTTCAGGCAATTGATTCCAGGAAAGGATTCAGTTGGATGACCATCTTTTTTGATGAATGATCAGCTGCGTTGCTTGCAAGGCTGACGTTGAACGAAGGATAACAAAGGGCGCTCCGGCTCCAAGGTGTTTCACGGTTCGCCAAGGCTCAACAACATCCCCAGATTGGATCTGGCAATGAGCGTCTCGGTATGCTCAAAGCCCACCACCTGCACTAGCCGAGCAACAAGATCCCTGGCATTGTTGCAATGAGATTTTTGAGATGATACCATTCATCAGAGTCATGGTTAAAGATTGATGGTTAAGTGATTTAAATTAATGAATGATACCATTCATTGTTCAAGATTTTTGAGATACGAGTTCTTGAACGCTGTGATGTAGAGGTCGAGCGTGCAAGACCATTATCATATTATCCATTCGGTGCTTTTAATTTGTTTGAGATACGAGCTGTTGACATGAGATTTCGGCCAGCACTGGTCCGGCTGCCGCAACTCTGCAGTCTCTAGCTGATCTGCTTTTGGTTCAGTGTCACGCCAGTTCTGAACCAATAATTGGAAGACTAAGTAGGCACCAACCACTGGACCATTGCTGGAGTTTCACTGTGTCACCCCGAGAACAAGCTGGTATTCCAAGCATGAGTCAATGAAGTTCCTCAAAATGTGGCTGAAGTACAAGAGGCCAGGTAGGGGCAAGTAGGCCCCAGGCATCCCCAGGCCCCCTTAGGGTAGCATGTCGTAGCCGCCCAGGCGCCTCTTGTAAGCCATCCACCGCTCGACGCAGATGTTGCTCCGCCTCCTCAAGTCGTCCAGCCGCACTGAGCACACGGCCCAGGTGATCAGCTGCTACGAAGGTGCCCACGGTCTTGGACCCCCAATCTGCCTGGCAGAGCTCAACACTCCATCATCAGTCCATCAGTCCAGTCCATTCATCAGTCTCATCAACAGCTTATTAACAGTCCATCAGCAGTCTTTTAACAGTCTCAGCTTATAGTCTCATCAGTCTGACCCCCACAGGAAACTCCCTTGTGACTGGAGCTAAGCAGGTTGGAGAAGAACATCTGAAACAAAGATTGAGCTGTGCGAAGAAATCGTTTCCAAGCCAGATGCTCTCCCAGAAAGAAAATCGCCACACTGCACTGTGGTGCCATGGCTAAGCTCTGCTATGGTTGCAGCGTAAGGTCATTGGCTCCTGAAGATTCATCAGACTGGGTATCTCAAACCAGCTGGATGACCTTCCCCTAAATGCCCACCTCAAACGGCTGATCTTGTCCTATGGATACTCCCTTCGCCTTCTTGGCAGGTAGATATCCATGATATCCCGACCATCCCCTATGGATATCAAGGGACCACACATATTGGCCACGACTCACATCATTCAGCAAGAACCCTTGCTGCAAGACATCCCAAGCGCCTCAGCCCATTCTAGCGCCAGCCGTGCCAAGTCTAAAACTGCAGGAGCCACATACCTCAAATCGGAAGCAGAAAGGGCGGCCGTGCAACGTAAGCTGCGAACAAACTGCAAAATGGCATGAGTGTTTTGCCACAGATAGCATGACTCCCGCATGAGAATGTATGTGCATCCTAACCAATCATCCTCAAGCAGAAGTTTCGAAGGTCGTAAAAAAGTCGAGTTTGTTCACTTTTTGCTTTTTGGACACCTGGGGTGAGACCCATCAAATTGGCTTCATGTCTTCGTGGCTAAGAAATGCTTTCACTACCCACCAGCTGCGGCCAGCTCCCTTGCTACCAGCGACTCGTTCTTGCAAATAGAGCAGGTTAGCTGGGTCCACTCTCGTCGCGCCAGGAATTCCTGACACACCACAGGCCTCAAGTATCTTAAGCATTCATTGAAGCATTCTGAACCACGCCACATGAGACCATTCTTAACCATTCTTGGCTCATGCTTGACCATTCTTTACCATTGAGACCTCTCTAGCCTCCCTAGGCTTCCTCAAATCCCTGGGCTCCTTCTTGAGGCACTCCAAATGCGCAAAACGCAAACTACCACGGCAGGGGCAGGGCGCTAACAACTCGCCGTCTCGTGCCAGGCAAATGCGACATGCAACCTGCGCTCTGGACAGGGCATCACAAAGTACGAACGATAGCCCAAGCTGCGAAAACCTCCTGTGAGTCACTTGGAGTCTACAGTTTAGATGATATGAATATGAACATCATGAGTGTTCGCAGAGAAAGCTACAAGATTACAATATCGTTTAATAGTTTGGGCCGGATCAGCGATGGCGATGCCATGGAAATGGCCCAATGTGCTGAAGACGTGGGGCCAGCTACAAATTCGGTGGCATCATGCTCGCTGAATCTCACAAACTTGCAAGATCTGTACCTGAGCATCTTCCGGCTTGGGAGCGTCAGAGGCATCATGTTCCATGAGGCCAGGGTGGGCTTGGATTCTACTACGGTCAACTTGTCAATCTGGCTACTGCTGCAGCAATCTGCGAGGTTCCTTTCGTGAAACGAATTGCTGCGACAGGAACACGAGTGGCATGAGATGAGCAAGACTTGATTTCCTGTTTGGTTTGCATCTTCGACACCAGTCTCTACTGTACACTCTCTGGAGCCAGTGATGATCGCAAAGCGTGCCCAGCTAAACACGTTCAGTGGAGAAGCTTCAATGCGATTTGTCAGAGTCCTTCTTCGATTGTCCAAATGTCCACACCCTGATATTCCCCAGATTGATAGTGCTATTAAAGGTACACAGTTTTCGGACAAGACTCCCTCTGTATCCCTCTGCACCATTTGGAGAATGGGAATTTCAAGAATTCTAAGAATGGCCTATGTCAATCTGAAATAAAGATGTTGGTCCAAGCGAATTGTCTGGTGGGAACTTTGTGGAGCACCTGGTCTTCGCAAATTCTCTGGCTGCTCAGCCATTTCCTCGGGCAAATCAAGTGGAGCCACAGCTAGAACTGTGTGATTACTGACGCTCTGGAGCAGCACCCAAAGTGAAACACGGTAAGGAAACCACTTGGAGGTGTCCACATGCCCACGCACACACAGGTACTATTCGATTCCAAGCTGTTTCCAGCAGGTGGCAGGTTCTGTTTCAGGGGAGCCATATTCCAGTGGTTACAGCTAGCACATCCCAGGCGCTCCCATGGCCTCATCTGCAAAGGAGCCAAGTCCTGTCGAACAAACCAACAAAGGGCTATCATGACCTGTCAAAGTTCGCGTGTAGCGATATCGCATTAAGCTTCTTTCCAAGAGAGAACGCGGCACTGTGTTCGCAAGCCAAGTACATAGGAGTATTGTTGAAAGCTTGACATGTTGGTGAGCACTTTTTCTGATCGCAGATCAACACAGCAGCACTGACTCCTCATCGAACTCGGCTTGGGTGAGGATGCAATTTCCAACTTGAAAAAAGAAGTACTCATCACACATAGTTGGTCATATATATATATATATACATACTTCAAAACAGCTACAGAATTGAATTGGTAACAACAACTGGCTCCAGCAGTTGTGACCTCACTTCGCATTGCCAAGTCCCATGACTCGCAGGGACTGTGAATTGTCTCGATTGGCGTGACCATCGACTGAAGGCTCCAGGTCCAGGTCAAAGAAAGGATGACCAAAGGTCGCTTCTTGGATTCTTGGATGGTAAGGGATGGTTTGTTGAGCTTTCTGGCTTTTCCTGGGTGTCCAATGGTGTCAAGATCCTGGAAACAAATTGACCACCTGGGACATTCCATACCAAAAGCTGACGTCAGTCGATGGGCAAAGGCCCAATCTGCCTAACCTCCAAATGGCGGGGAACATGAGCTAACCAGCAGAGACTAATCTCTATAGAATTGTACTGCTTGCAACTGCTTTCGTGATGATGGTCCGAACGAGATCAAATCACTTG
The DNA here is from genome assembly GCA_009767595.1 of Symbiodinium kawagutii. Classification (NCBI taxonomy): domain Eukaryota; class Dinophyceae; order Suessiales; family Symbiodiniaceae; genus Symbiodinium; species Symbiodinium kawagutii. Next base: position 137,697 of record VSDK01025830.1, on the reverse strand, counting down.
CAATCTCCGTAAACATCCATAAACTATGTAAGGAAGAATTGAACTGGATACCCAAAACGACATCATGCAGCTGTCACGAGGCCGGGTCTCCCACAGCAACGTACTGTAAGTAGATTGTGTGTAAATAAAGGCAGGCGCTCAGGTGAAACCAAGCTTTTCAAGGCTATTCTTGTTGGTTGTTGTAGGGGATTGCGAGCCTACTTGCATGACATCTATATGGATCTATAAAGGACGCACAATGACAGACCCATCTCGTTTACCACCCAACTATGGATCAGCAGCACAAAATAGTGCAAGCCCTCCTACTTGTGAAGTCTTCCAAACATACAGTCATTGCTCACCTGTCAAACAACCACTTACTAGTTGATCATTCGGCCATCAGGCCCCGTGCAGGTCAGACGTTCACCTGTTCGCCCATGCTGAGTTTCGGATAGCGGCATCACACTGCGATTTCTCTACCACAAATCAGATTTAAGTTTCATCTATTGCAGATCCAAAATACGAGTACCTGCTATTTCATTATTAAATAATATTCTTAACGGTTTGAGCAAATGCCAAAATCTAAATGTTCGATGACACGTAGTGGCTGGCTATAGGGCCGCGACGGAAAAACCAGCTTCTAGACTTCGAAAATAGCCAATAGAACATGATAGAACCACACAGTGTTACAGCAGTGATGAATCATCATCTCATTCCACCGAGTGATTTCGACGTGTGACACGGCCGAGTTATAGGGCGACTGATCGAATTAAGGACAAACCTGCCGATGGCAGGAGCTCTTTCACCACCTGCAGCTGCTGATCGCCGATTTTCCACTCCCATTTCAAGCCTCGGCGATTTTTCGGAGACGTGAAGCAGTGCCCACAACTTTTGCAGTTCCCTAGGGCTAAGATACTGATAGATGCTGTACGGAAAATTATGTAAATGGCTTTCTGAACACAACCCTGTCTGAAAATCAAAACAAAATGCGCCATTGGCACTCCTTGCAGATTGAAACGAGGGGCTCTTCCTTGGTTCAATCCGGCCTGCCATAGCCGCTTCACGCAGTAGACCTCAGTATCAATTTCTGCTAGGCTGTGCCACAAATCTTGCTGATGGCTTCAACAAATGGGTTGCAACAACCACCATGAGCCAGGATCCTGCTGA
>VSDK01025830.1:122156-136541 GCA_009767595.1 Symbiodinium kawagutii | reverse complement strand
ATCTTTGAGGTTTCCTGCGCATAGTTTTTTTGCAGGCAAAAAAATAATAAGGAAAGGAAGGAATGGTTTTGAGTTATGAGTTATGAGTTGTGAATGAAGTACACTTTCATCCATGCGATATCAATTTTCAGAGATCCCCGCGTCCCCCATGCTTCTCTGCTCCATGTGGTTCCCTCTTGGTATGACTAGGTGTCTCTTGCAGGTCCTTCTGCCAAGTGACCATGTAGCAGCTTCTTCTTCTTGTCAGAGATGCGACGCCATCCCACAATCAACTGACTGAGCCCTACCATTTCATGGGGCTCAGCTGCACGGTCTGAAGTCAGGAGTTGATTGGATTTAGATGGTTGAGCCGCTTGAGTCGGTTCAGTTGACAAGGTCAACTCCTCATTTGGCCGATTGGTGTCGTCCTTTTTCAGCGATCGCAACTCGTTGGCCTTCGACCACTTCACCGTGACCATTCGAGGAAGCGCCCACAGCAGGCGCTGCCGATCTGCGTGAGAGCTCCAACCGTCGGTGGGGAGGTGGATCTCAGTCAAGCGCTTCATGCAGGGAATGGCATTCCGCAAGACGGTGGATTCCAAAGCATCGATCCTTAGGCAGCTGCAGGTGGGTCACTCTGCACACTTCAAAAAGAAGAGCAGGACCCAAAACATCCCAAAACCAAAACCCAGCTGAGGGATCGCATGGGGAGTCCCTTGGATAGCACCCCCTCCAAACCTAGCTAAAACATCAAAATGAGAACATTATCAGAGATGCATGGGCAAAATTTTAGGTCCTTTCTGCAAATCTTCAGGGTCGGTGCATGGCGCACATCCAGCCGTTGCAGCAACGACGCATGCCGCGTCAAGAAGCCCAGGAAGCGGCGGCTGCGCCCTGCATCGGTGTTGCCCATGACCCGCCCAGACCGAGTACACCGAAGCTTTGCATCGAAGAGACCAGCCTTGTAGGTGAACTCGGGAACTACGACACTGAGATCGAAATCCACCAAGCTGCTTGCTGCACGACCTACTGCCCTCAAACTGTTCACATCCACATAGTTCAAGAATCTCAACAGAGCTCGCCCGGAATCTGCTGGAAGTCCAAACACTTCAGCTGAGCCAGGAGGCATCACAGGCATTGTGAGCATCGGTAGGGCAGCCTGAGCGGCCTGGGCGGCCTCAGCTGCCGGGTGTGCATCCTGGGGCAAGGCCAGGCCCACCTGTCTTCGCTGCCGTGCTCGCTCTGCTACCTGCCGCTCCAGCTCTGCGGGACAGGGGCTCTGAAGGATCTTCAAGCGCCTCAATGGTTGATGGAAGTCATGAAAAAAACTGCATCCTTTTCCTAGTATAACAAACACTTCAATACACTTCACAACTCGAAATTCGCCGGCCCACGCCTACTCCATCTTTCAAAAGTTAGAGTAGCCCGCGAGACAAAAAGATACAAATACACTTCAGCCGTGGATTTCCTGCCTGCGCAGCTCAGTTGTGGACAAGGTCCTCAACAGCGCAGCCAAACGTCTCGCTCCTGCAGCAGAAAGGCCCAAAGCTGCCTCACACAGGAGAGACTCCAAATCCTCCCTCTGTCATCGTTGAAGATTTTCAGGCAATCCCAGCCAAGGCCTTCAGATCCTTCGCAGAAGCTACATCTGCTGACTTCACCTGTCAGTTCTTCCTACCAAACCCGTGGCAAAAAGAGATGAACATCAGACTGACACGGCATCCGGGAATACCCCTGGCTTTGTCCCAGCGCTCTAAATCTGCTCTATATATATATATATATACAGCGGATGCCATCAACAACTAAGAAGTAATCAATGCTTCCTTTCAAACTAGCAACATTTGGCCTAACATGTTGCCCTAGATGTTGCTTCAAGTTGGTACGTTCATAGCAGTGCAGTCTCAACCCCTTCTGCTAAGCCCTGCGCTTCTTCAGGACTTTGGTGACCTGGCCATTCAAAGGGCTATCGGGCAGAAGCGTGTAGAGAAGAGGTAGGGAAGCATGTAGAGAAGCATGTAGTGAAGCATGTAGTGAAGCATGTAGAGAAGCATGTAGAGAAGAGGGAGAGAAGCATGTAGAAGCACAAATGACTGACCAGGGTACGGGACTGTCCAAGTGGGAAACATGGAGAAACCTTTCCTCCAATCCTACCAGTGCAGGCTTGGTAGAAATCAAATCGGCCAACTGGGAAGTGAAGAAACAGGACCAGGCATGCTGGCTCCACTTTTGTTGTGTTCGTTTGCTGGCTAAGCGACGCTTACAGAACGCAAAGGTCATCATAATTTGAGATCCTACTTGTGCTCATTATGCTGATCACAAGCATCATGATCAGCGATTTATCACAAGCATCATAATCAGCGGAATCAGAATCCCTATCTTCACGCTGTTGACAGCCACTGGTGTCCGCTGCCAGGGCGTGGCTTATCAAACTTCAGTGATGCCTCGCGGCTTCGCACCATCAGCAACCTGCGAAACATCAAAATCGAAGAATGAGACTCAAGGATCGGAGAAAGCTGTGCAAGGAGTGCAACGCATATCTGTACGTTGACATGTCAGCTCTGACTAGCGCAACTATCATCAAATATCTATGGAGTGAGTTTGAACCAAAGCCGCTTCAAACAACAATAATTACTTGCATCAGAAGGTGCCGCAAGCATGTGCCGCCCCCGCCTCCAACTGCATGGGGATTGGCGTGGGATTGGAGTCATCCAGTGACGGTAAATTCATGGCTTTGATCTCTTGGAGATCAAACCCACGCGAGCGAAGTTCGCCGTGAATCGCCTTGGCAACATGCTGTGCCGTTGCTACGGATTCCGCGGGCTATCAGCTCAGAAAGTCAACCTTTCTGTTCCATGGCATAGGGTCGCGGGAGTGATACATTTGCACAGACATCTATGTCACTGAAGAGTCTGATGATCAATGCTGGCAAACCCTTTCATGTCAAAATACTGTTGAACGCACCCCACACTCGCACCATGTCCGGCTACTGCTGCCAAAAAGCCCGCAAGAGTTGGCGCTGGAGTCCCACACGAGAGCGCTCATGCATAGAGACCTTCAGATGCTGAGAATGCAGTGGTCAGGCCACACTTGAAGCAGTATGCAATGAGATTCCTGCAACAAAACACGGAATTTCCACAGATTGCGGAAGCAAGAACCTGAGTTACCGAGAAGTATGGCCTCACCCATAGAAGGAAAGGTGGAATGTACAAGTCTACATGGTCAGCTTCTGAGAAAGACTCCTCGACAAGACTACAATATGACGACATGTGTGGACATGTGCATGCATCCATGCACACAGGCATGCATACATACAAATTTACATGCCTGCACGCATGCACGCATGCATGCTTGCAAACAGGCAGTAGATTACATCAGACTGTACACCTGCATGACATGTCATTGCCTGACATTGCATTTTATGGGCATGGTCCTGCTGCCAAAACGAATGTGACAATTCCAGTATGTTCATACAACGGGGTGTTTGAATGTGGTTGAAAGCTACAGCATAAGTTTGAGCCAAATCATTGGTTTCCATAGCATTACACTCCAACAAATCAGTTTACATTGTATGATGATGTCTCATGAATCAACATAACTCATCTCCCCTTGCATCACACAGCATCGTACTGTCGCACATATCATGACGTATATAGATCGAGGACTTCCAGGCTTGCTGCTGCCCTCCCTTTGCCTCTTGAAGGGCTGTGACTTGAAGTGCCTTCAACACTTCCTTTGTCAAGTTGCTCCTTGAACGGACCAGCTCTCAGGAGAGAAAGCACTTTGAAGATTTGAAGCTTCACATGTCATGACAATGCAATCCATTACTTTGCTAACTTGCTCTGTCCACTGTGCTTGTGAGCGTTTCGATGGCTCAGCGGTAGCTTCAGAGCTGCTCCTCTTCACCATATTCCGATAACGATGCTGCCTTGGAGGCCCAGTGGAAGCGTCTGCACACTTAGAGGTTCAGATTGGATGGAGAGGTTGGCAAGTTCAGTAGGACTCTGTAACTGGACGCTTCAAGCTGGAACAAATTGGCCTGCCAACATCGTATGCCAGGGCACATGCGGACAGCCATCTCCAGGACCCGTGAAGTAGGAGAATAGACAGCACCCAGCTTCGAATGAAATGAGGATCTAAAGGACAACGAAATCTCCGGCTCCAACCTCAGCGGCACTCCTCCGCCCTTGTCACCGGACGGGCACGGACAAAGTCAGGACCAAGTTCTCCACAAGGATTTCATACAGGGGACCGATGCCACAACAATGCAACGGAGACAAGTGTATTACACACCTTTCTTTACAAAAGTGTGAATACCAGCAAGAAAGTTATGGTCACCGTTTCCGGATTATAAGTGATGTAGTCATGGTGACAGTACCAAAGTGATGGTAAACATCCACGGGTATGGCCGTTTCTCAAAAAATGGGACCCCTCAATCATGGATGGTTTCTGACTCATCTATGGCTATAAATGATCTATGGATGGTTCATGACTATAAATGATCTCTCTATTGGATGATAACGGGATGGGGTCCCCAATATTTCTTCATTCTCAACGCGTCATTTCAAAGCATCACTTCACCTGCACCAGGTAGCTGCAAAAGTTGCTTCAGCTCCGTCATCGTCAAGGGTGCGGGAGATGCTGCTCGTTCATTACGCAGTCGCGCGGAAGCGGCGGCCACGGTCTGCCAGTTCCCAGACGAATGAGAGAAATCGCGGTCAGTGGACGAAAACGACGCTTGAGGTAAGAATAGTCAATAATGATCTGCTTGAGTTAAGAATACTCAATCATGGTTGTCAAGAAGAATCATTCGGAATGGTTGACTCTGGTGAATAATAATGATTGGCAATGTTTGATGATTCTGGTTCACAGTGGGCTAATAATAAGAATGGTTGACCATGGTTAACAACGATTAATTAAATGGTTGATAATGGTTCGTAGGAATGCTCAAGTCACTGGAAATAATAATGACTGATGACGGGGATAACAACGTATTGCTGCGGTGGAAAAGAATTGTCTTGTTTGAAAACAACGATTTCTAATGATGAAAAGCTATTTCAAAAGACCATGATGGCTGATCATCAGCCAACCAAGATTCTTGATACACCTCAGTTGCGCAGCACTAGAAGACCCTGCGGTGCCCACAGTCAGAGTCTTGGATGTGGCCATGCCATGCGATGCAATCTGCACTCAACCGCCTTTCCTCTCAGCGTTCGTAGCGTTCCCGCCTGGGTCAATGCAATGTGCCAGTCGATGGCCTTTGCAAGAACCAAGGTGCGGCCAGTCCGGATGGTAAACGAAGAGTAGCTCAGTTGGACGTAGTACCTTCAGGAGTTGGCTTCAGGACCACTTAAGGATGTAGGATGCTTAGGCAAGCTACTTCAGGCTGAAACCACGCAAAAAGGCCTTCACACACTGTGCTTCCAAAAATCCAACATGTTTTACGTCAAAATGTCATGGTTGCTCCTAGTACGACCAGGTCAACCCCAGTGCCTCACAACACCATTGCCAGCACGGGCTGCATAGATACCTCACAAACCAACGAAAGCGCATCAATCTACTTCCAACTCCTGGTCACTCTTGGCGTAACCTTCAAACTTGGGAAACAGATCCTGTCCCCTGGGTAACCCTCTGCATGTCTAGCGAGTTAGCTTGATGTTATCAAGAATTCCATGACATTTCATGCACCTGGTTTGTGAGCCGTCCACTGGACTCCTTCGGCTTATTCTTGAAAGGGACTTAAACTCTCCAAAGGAAAATCAAAGTTTCAGAAATTCATAGAAATCTCATGTCTAGAGCGAGTCCTTGCATTCTATCTATGTTCACTCAAAACCTAACTGAACGCATTTGCAAAACCTAAGTGAACTCATTCGAAAAAACTCAAAACTGATCAAACTCATCATACTCATCCGAAAAAATCAAAACTCAAAACTGATCGCATTGGAAACTGTCAAGTCGCTCCTCTGCTCCGTCCGCACGCTCTCGCCTTTTACCACCGGCGCCTTCCGCGCTTTCCGCGCCTCCCAGCGCCGCACCGCCTCCAGGCCGTCCTGGCCGTGGTGCTCTGCATGGGCCTTCACGGCAGCCCTCACCGACCTGGGACGCAGCGGATGCTTCCATGAGTTCGGGGCAAATTGGTTGAGGTTTTCCTGACTTCAACATGATTTCAACCTGATTTCAACCTGATTTCAACATCAGAAATTTGTCAAAATTTCTGTCTGCATTTTGTTGAATTTTGTTGGCAGCTACAACCCGAAAACCAGCAACAGCTTCGCTCTTTGAGCTAAGTTGCATAATTCCTTTTGCACCCCAAGGACTTGCAAAGCGATAGTACTTTCTGCCCTTCAGCATTCCTGTGCCAGCGTCGTTGTTCTCACCCAAAGGAACACTGCAGAACACAGTACAACACATTGATGAGTTTTTTGGCAAGGATAAAACCGCTTTTTCTACCAAAGATGTTGGCTTCTCCCTGGTTGTGCGAATTCAAAAACAAGAAATAGTGAACTATCCAGGTCCAATTGTGATGCCTGCATTTCACTGTTCCAGGATCCGGCCTGACTTGTAGGTCTGCTCAAAGCATGTCCAGCCTTGAACTCTCACAACAACGACCGGCAAGCAGCTGCAAAAGACTCCCGAGCAACCGCAAAACGGCATGACCAACACAACAGCGACGACGACGACGACGACGACGACGACGACGACGCCGATGATAACCAAAAGGAAGAGGAGACGACGACGACGGCAATCATGATCACACGAGTGCAAAGCTGCAGGTATGGACTTGAGACCCAAGGTCGCACATGCATCTGAGTCAATTTGGCAACGCATAATGTTATTGTCAGGGTGACGATTACTGTTCAATTACATTTAGTGACGATGAAGGATCATTGTGATGGAAGAGTTTTGATGATTTTAGCTATGACTCGTCAGCAATAAACCTACTTCCCAACAAACCTACGCTCCTTGCAGTTCAACCAGATTCTGCCCCACAGCACCTGGTGGCAAACCCTCAGGAGCTTCCACTTGTCGCGGTGGTCCTTCTTCCACATCCTGACCAACAAGGGTCTACCACGGATTCACCAGCCGTCCATCAGCCATCTGCCAATCAACCAATCGAAACCATCAAGAAGCGTCCACAGCTTCCACAGCTTCCACCAGCCTCAGCAGATGCTTTTTTGCTGCTCTTCATAGGTGCCAGTTGTGCAGCCAACACCTGCAACACCTCTGAGCTTGCCACCTCAGCGACAACTCACAGTATCTCGCATTCAACCCATGATAAAGTCATGATGTCATGGAAGAATGCCTCAATGAGACGCGACTCACATGACGTGAAAAGTATTGGTGATGCCCACTTCCATCGCCTATCTGCCCTGTTTCACTTAAATCCTGCCACAAACTTCGGCATTTCTTCGCTCACAGGTTTCATTTCAGGACCCTCCAATGATGAAGCCCAGGTGTTCAGCCCCTCCGTCAAGGCTGTGCAAATCAAATCCAGCTCCATCACACGTGCCTGGGTGCCAACGCTTTCCACCGTTGCAGTCCCTTCGATTGAAACTGCCTGGCACCCCTAAGCTGTGCCCTAAGGTGTCTAAACTATCTATAAATCATTAAAACAAACACGGCCACGGGGGTCTGAGGGCGGGTTGCAGCTGAGATTCTTCACCTTGCAGGACTTTGGATCTGCTTGGACCCACCTCCTCTGCTGGTTGTGCTTGGGCACCCAAGCCATCCCGGCTGCCCGTCTGACCAAGCAGTTGGTCATAGTCTCCTACACAGCAATCAAAAAGCAGTGGGGCCCATGTGGACCCATGTTGGACTTAGAAGGAAGGAAGGCTTTGCTTATCTTTAAAACTTTTATCATGTTGCACTGCATCCTATGCAGACTTGCAGTTATCGCCCAGTCTTGGGGCACGGCAGTGCAAAACCTCCCCGAGTTCATTCAGCGTCTGTGTTGGCCTTTATCTATCGACAGAATGTAACCATGATCAACATGCTGTGCTGCTCTTAGATCCTCTCCATGGTTAAAGACAATCTGGATGGATCTGGTGCAATTGCTGCCTCGTTTCTGCAAATCCGAAAGAACTTCGAACGCAGCCACGAGCTTCTTGAATTCTTCCGGATCTCCACCTTTATCCTTGGAGAAGAGATTGGCACTCTGCTTCAAACCTCCTAGCTCTACATCAAGAGTGCCCACCAGCAAATCCCTAAGACCAAGTGTCGGGATGCGTCTGCAATACTCCTTTGCGGTATGCTGAACGAATCTGCGCGTCGCTTGCAGTTCGCGCAATGCCCAAGAGATCGTAATGGCCCACAGGCTCATCACCTCAGATACCGCAGTATGCCGCAGTGTTGCTACGCTTCAAAACATTTCTGTTGAGCCAAGGCACGGCGTCTCTTTCGAGAAGGCTTTGTTGGGGATGGCTTGGATTTTGCCGTGGGCTCCTTATTGGAGTCAACGCCACTCGTCAATGCCAAAGTCCAGGGTCCACTGGCACTGCCAACAGGTGCATCACAGGAGGACCCTGACGCCGATGCCATGTGGCGAAATTGGGACTCTGGGCTTGCAGGGATTCTTGAGACTGGCGCCGCAAGGAGATTGGATCTGCTTCATCTTCACTAAAACCATAGAAGTGAAATCCCCGAAAGCGGCAACGAAAGCGAAAACAACGCGAAAAGATATAGGGTCGCTTGTTTTTGTTCTTGTTCTCGCTACCAGTCAGGGCAGCTGGTCAGGCGCGCAGTAACTTCAAACATGAGAGCCCTATCCGTGGATTTTTCGGAGCTAAGACACGGGAAACAAGAAAACAAGAAAATAGCAGAATCTGTTCATTTTCGGCGAACACTGTCGGCTTGTTCACCAGGCAATGGGAACGAACAAAGTTATTGTTGATGGCACAGAGTTTGCAATGAGCAGCTGTCACTTTTTTTCGGCGATCGCAACTCGTTGGCCTTCGACCACTTCACTGTGACCGTTCGAGGAAGCGCCCACAGCAGGCGCTGCCGATCTGCGTGAGAGCTCCAACCGTCGGTGGGGAGGTGGATCTCAGTCAAGCGCTTCATGCAGGGAATGGCATTCCGCAAGACGGTGGATTCCAAAGCATCGATCCTTAGGCAGCTGCAATGAGTTTCTCGATCACTCTGCAAAGATCTCAGACCCCCTTTCAGAACTTCCTCATCAAAAAAAGAAGAAACACTAGAAAGAAAAGAAATCAAAAGAAAGTCAATGAAAAAAGTCTCATGTCCTTCTTGCAAATGGTGAGGGTCGGTGCATTTCGCACATCCAGCCGTTGCAGCAGCGTCGCATGCTGCGTCAGGAAGCCCAGGAAGCGACGGGTGCGCCCTGCATCTCTATTGCCCATGACCCGCCCAGAGCGGGTACACTTCAGCCTAGCATCGAAGAGTTCAGCCTTGTAGGTGAATCCAGGAGCTACTACACTGATCCCGAAATCTACCAAGCTGGTTGCTGAACAACACACCGCTCTCAAGCTGTTCTGCTCTGCAAAGTTCAGGTACTTCAGCAGAGTGCGACCCGAATCTGCCGGAAGTCCAAACAGGTCCGCTGGGGCCAATGGTATGGCAGGCACAGGTAATGCCACTGGAGCTGCCTGGAGCACCAGTGCACCCTGTGAGTTCCGTCGGTCCCTGAGTCGTCCGGCCGACGAAGAACGATCTGAGGATCTCCGCGATCTCCGCTGCGCGCGCTGTGCTGCTTTCTGCTCCAGCTCTGCGGGACTGGGTCTTTGCAGGACCTTTAAACGCCTGGGAAATCGCAACCCATTTTTCCCACAGATCCACGTCATACCTTTTCATACCAAAATCAAGTGTGCATCAACAATCATTACCTGTTAAATAGACATTAGAAACAGCAACGGGAACAAAGAAAACGCGTTTTGGAATACCCCGCTCTGCTTCGCCAGATTGTTCACCAGCTTACAAAGTGCACAAAAAATTCAACTGTGAGCTCTGTGTCTCACAACCCACTACAGCAATTGGGATCGGACTCCGACTAGTTTTCAGGTTTTCACTAGATTTTCATGGGATTCTTTGCATCTCCTTCACCTGCAAAAAAAAACATCGTGCGCCATCTTCCGAGCTCAGCTCGAGTGTACACCGCGTAACTCATTCGTGCCGCGCCTGCGTAACTCATTCGTCGACAAGGTCCTCAACAGCGCAGCCAAAGCTCTTGCTCCTGCAGCAGAAAGGCCTAGAGCTGCCTCGCGAGGCGTTCGCAGAAACAGCATGCATTCGGTTGCCATTGGCCCAGTGACCGACCCAGGAGAGACTCCAAATCCTGTCTGCTTATGTCTGCTGTATGACAGTAAAGTTAACAGAGCAGACCAACAATCATGATGTGTCAGAGCTGCATGCATTTCACAGTATTCAGAATATATCGCAAGCAAAATAAAAAAGTGCTTGGCAGGTCAACTAGCGTGCAGGCTGCCTTCAATTCCTGCGCTGCAGCTGCATCGTCAGGCTTTACCTGACAATACTATGCTGCAAGCCACCAAAAGCCGAGCTTCGGGGAATCATGCATTGAATTTGATGGAGACATAACTGACAATGTTGAAAGCAAGGGTTCAGGGCTTCTCACGACTACAAAGGATGTCTTATGCTGGAGCAAAACCAACGTCTGTATGATCCTCTGTGGGTCTCGCAGGGCTCACTGGTTTACCCGGATTTCGTACTTTTTGGTACCACTCGAGCTTGATCAAATTGTCATGTCAACCATTTTCAGGAATCACAAGTTAGACGATACTGGTCTGACTGATGTGACTGGGTTGTTTCTGGCTTCTCAATCTTATGATAAAGGACTATATAGGACCCAGCAAACTCGACGTTGTGCAGACAAGTTTCCACAGGCTCTTCGCCTGAGCCGTGGCTTTCTAGGGTATGCAAATGCACAGTAATTAGTCTGGAAAAAGCTGCCCAGTGGCAATAAAAAACTGTGTGGAAGGCATTGACATGTCATGGCATGTGCTTCATACCAAGTCACGACGTCTTTTTCGACTTGAAATGTTACTTTTCTCCTTCTTCTTCTTCTTCGGCGGTGCTCGTTTGGACGCCATCCCAGGAAACGGCCCACGCTGGTGGGCCCGCCCGGAGGGATTCTTGAGAAGAGGCCACGAGAAAGTTGTATGGGTCAAGGGATTATTCTTATTACTAAAACCCTTGACTTCGGCTGACTTCGGCTGTAGTTCCCAAGTTGTTCGTTAATCTCGCTCTCTGCGGCTCTTGGGGCCGGGTGAAGTCGAAATTGTCCGCAGCTTTTGCAGCCGAAGCATTGGTGTTCTGCCAGTTGCGGTGTACCTGGGCCTCTGTCAATTGGGCATCCAAACTGCCTGGAAGCCTACGCTGACAACAACGAAATCAATGGAAGCCCCCCAGGAGACATGTGTTCGATTCGACACAGCCTTGGTTTCTCAGAAGTTGTGGGTGACAGTCAAGTTTTGATCCCCAATATAGTACTGTATGGTAGTTTCTTGAAAAATAGGGGACCCCCCAAAATGGCTGCTTTACCGTTAGTAATGGTTACTATTTGATGATTTGGGGGACCCCTGTTTTGAGAAACACCCAAATATGGTACCCAGGTTGGTGTGCAGGGCGCAGAAATTGCCAAAGCCATGAGGTCTTCTCATCGGGCAGTCCTCCATGGAAACTCTCCTGCAGGCGAGGGAGGCATGGCTTTGGACTTCTGATTGTTGGTCGGGCACCTTGCTACTTCTCCCAAGGGACAAGAGATTCAAACTGACAAAAAAGATGTTTTTTCTGTTCATCCCAAAAAATGTTCTCAGAACCAGGGAGGCAAGCGAATGAGTGCACATGGACTCGGGTCCGGATTTCATTATGTGAGGGCTCTGTGGAGAGGTGACGCTACTGGATAAAACCACCCCGATGGTCTCAAGCTGCCTGGATTCCTTCAAATCTTGGCGAATTCCTGGATCAAAGTTCAGCAGTTCAGCGATTCAAGACATCTATTCAGATGTAGAGAAAATGTTCCCAGGTGTTTATTCGCATATCTTATGCCGTCATGATAGCTGTGAACATGTCTTATGTATATGTATATAAACATCACATGGGTGAATGAATTGCACATCATCTGTATGTAAATATATGTATGGCATCAATGGGTATATGCATACTGCACAGAGAATCATAGTCAGAAAGAGAGAGAGAGAGAGAGACTACCTGATCCTTGTGCTTGTACGTTACAGGTACAGTGCATGATGGCTCTGGATAAATGCGATCTGTATCGAGCTATCTTTGGCAAATGCATGATAGCAATACATATGATACCAAACATATATAAGTTTCATGCGAATGAAGCGGCAAGAACAAGTAGCAACTGCAAGCAAACACGTGCGGCGCACTCTACAGACTTGATGGTCGTGTTGTCCATCAAAGTCCGAATCGAGTTGCCCTCAGCAATCTGAAGATGCAAAAGCCCATTGATTGACAAAACTTAAAAATCTACATTGGCAAACATTGGCTTCACAATAGACTCAAACTCAAACTCCCCGTTGGATGTTCTTTTGGCAACAAAATCTAAAGGTTTCAAGTTGTAATTTTTGAGCAACAAACCGCCGCGGAAAAGGGTTGCTGCACAACTCAAGCTGTCCACGGCGGAGCCAAGCTCCACGCACTACAATGCCAAATCTTTGGATCCTGGAAGCTGCGCATCACAAAAAACGTGTTGGAGCCAGTAACATGACCCGTGACCTCTTGTGGCGTCTTGTCACCATTGATCAAAGACCATCTATCCAAATCAATTCACATCTCTGCCTCTACTCCCGCAACATCAATACTGGTGCTCCTGGCAAAGAAGATTCCCAGCTCGAATGACGTAGGGCTTAGCCCTGTTGCCATAAAGCCAGCAAAACCTCAGGCTGTGACTGTCACGCTGTCAGATGATGTACGATGTCATGTCTTGTTGTCATGTTTCTCTGTGTTTCTCTAGGTTTCTCTGCCATTTCATACTCTTACGATTGCCAATGCTGACGCGTTACACTGCATGTCTTCCTCTGAGGTACTGACAGAGCCAAGCTCAACATGATGGCACCCAAAGTCAGGGAGGAGATGTAGAATGCTCGCACCAGAGCCCTGGCAGAGGTCACCACAGTGAAACACCCAAACTCAAACTCAGTGAATCCACGTGACTGTGAGTGCTCGTTGTGCTTGTTGTGCTTGTTGCGAAGAAGTTGCTTTGAGATGCACAACTTGTCAGAAAACGAAAGGCCCCGCCTCTTTTCCACGAGACCTCAGCTGCCGCCGATTCATGCTACTGTACAGGTTTTGACATGGGGAAACTTGAAGTGGAGGCACTTGGAAACATTATGAAGCACCTATAGCAGGGTCCAGTGAAGCAAGATGGCATCAACTTCGTCGTCCGATGCTCTCAAGGCAAGAAACAGGCCTCATGTGTGTTTTGCCTTGACCTAAATATCCATACATTGCATGGCATGGTGTTCTTGATAAGTATCATATAGCACCATCACATCATCACAGTGTGCCCAGTCACTAATGAAGCCAGCAAAGAAGACCATGGCCATTGCCACAAGGCTCAGCAACATCAACATGACCTTGGCAAGGTCAGTGATAAGCGATAAGCATGAAGCTGGTCAGCATGAGCATCGGAGCATCGAGATTAAGTTGCTGGCCATAATGACAAAGAAGCTGGGAAACCATTGTTCCCATGCAAACTTTGAGTAGTAGAAAAACCTCAGCAACTGCTCGTGATCTGCAACTTCTTTAAATGGAAAACAATTTCTCTCACTTTTCCATCCTTCTCCTACCCTTGTGCCATTGCCTTCATTTTTGGCCGTTTGAGCTGGCTTACAACAGAAACTCCTCTAAGATCATGGGGATCTCTAGAATTTCAAAGCTCCACTGGCCAGTCGCAGCGCGGATGTCCCAAACCTATTCAAAACTGCCAAAACGGCTATTGCAAACTGTTTCAATATGAAATTGGGCTCCGGCTTTTCCTTTCCCAGATTAGTTTTTTCCTTTCCCGTGGGCCTCTAACTTCCCATTTGGAGGGGTATTTCCGCTTCCCGTCCAGCCGGCCTGAGGTTTCCCAGAAAGGTTGTGTTGCTTCCCATTTTGGTGTTTCCGTTGCCTGCAAGGATTTCCGTTTCCCGAAAAAAGATTTTCGTTTCCCAACCAAAGTCGCTAGAAATGCGGCAAAGAATGAGCAGGAAAGCGTAGAAGCCAAACTTTTTCCCCGACAGATTTTCATTTGTATATCGACATGTGTACAGATTGCAGCCAATGTCAACGAGCGGCAACCGTCACGAGGACGTGTGAAAATAGTTTTTGAAAAGGCATATGCCTGTTATTGGCAAACCAGTTCATTATTTTATGACGGACTTGCGTCGTCCAAAGATGAAGCATTGTTCGTTGTTGGTTAAGTAG
>VSDK01025830.1:76582-121983 GCA_009767595.1 Symbiodinium kawagutii | reverse complement strand
GGCGACTTCTGAGTAGTTGGTTCTCTTTTGTACAAATACATTTTTATGTCTCGGTGTTTGCAGCTTTCCATCACAATTACATACATCAACATACATGTACTTAACCAACCACGCACAATGCTTCATCTTTAGACGGTGCAAGTCCGTCATAAAATAATGAATTGGTTTGCCAATAACAGGCATATGCCTTTTCAAAAACTATTTTCACACGTCCTCGTGACGGTTGCCGCTCGTTGACATTGGCTGCAATCTGTACACATGTCGATATACAAATGAAAATCTGTCGGGAAAAAAGTTTGGCTTCTACGCTTTCCTGCTCATTCTTTGCCGCATTTCTAGCGACTCTGGTTGGGAAACGACAGCTCTAGCCTCGTCGATGTCATCCCATGACTTCATTACGCCCAGCTGAACAAGAATAAACCGCAAGAAATATTTGTATGTCGGGGAAGGGGAACAACCACATCGGGAAACAAAAATACCGAGAGCGGGAAGGGGAAAACCACCTGCGGGAAGGAAAAATCCACCTTGGGAAGGGGAAGTACCAAACCGGGAGGGAAAAGTACCACGGGAAGGGTAAGTACCAAAATGGGAAGTGAAAATACTCAACCCTATGAAAATTGCACTGATGGAAACTGTCAAAAATATGAAAGTGAAGTGAATAGTGTCAACATATGAATTTGTTTGAATTGTTTGTGTTTTGGAGGCTGAGGCGGACCACAGATGTCTAGGGCTGCCACCCATTGGAGGACAAGGTGTTGAGTCCTTGGATCAAAGCCTCGAAGCGCAAAGACTCACATCTAACTCTCGATTTTGTGAAGAGGCCGTGCCAGTGGAATTCTTCTTCTGTCCATGTTTTCCATCCTGAATTTTGCACGTGCAAATAGATAGATTCCTCTATTCAAGAAAAATTGTTATCCCGTTATCCCTTCTTTTTTCGTTTTACAGATTTTGTTCTATAGATGTTTTCCTTCTTTTGTTCTATGCTTTTCCATGTGCATGTCTCACAGTGCACACAACTTGCTGAGCAAAGGAGCCAAGATCGTTAGCACAAAGACGCCCAAGGCAACCAGCAGCAAGCCAAGCTTGGCCTCAGAGTCGTTCGACATCAATTGAGTCAGTGTGTGTGTAGTCTCCAAAATTGAGAAAATCCACAGAATTCCCATGTAAAGATCATCAGAAAATCCACAGAATTCCCATGTAAAGATCATCATCTCAGGAACACTTGAGCATGTTCATCTAGAAAGTGCCGGCATCATGACTCCATCGCATACATCACTACTGCGGTTGACTCCATTTTCAGTATACCTTTCCGGGCCACCACGCCCAATGATCACTTATCCATCGGCAGCAATAGCCGCTGCAGCCTAACGCCAAGGCTGGCACGTACTACGTTTTCTTGCTACTGACTAAGCAAAAAAAATTACTCGTTTCCCAAAGTGTGGCAAATACACATTGAAAAAGTGCCTCATGTCACTTGTCTTTTTGCAAAGTGAATAGCACGATGTGGGTTTCATTACATCCTCGTGATCCCAGGACCAATTTCTTCAACCGCAGCGAATGCCCTTGAAGCACCAAGTAGATCCAAGTAGCAGTCTCGTTCTTCTATCTCTGGATCCGACATCACAAAGCCTAGGTTTTCATTCACACGGCAACGGATGTTCCATGTAGCATTTGGCGGCAGTGAAGCACAGATCTCCCCTGAGCTCCAAACTTTCTTTCTGGCCGGCCGGCTTTGGGAAGCTTGGTTCGAACCTCCCAGGTTGAACAAAGCTGAGTGAAGCTTTGGACTTCTGCGTCTTCGCTTGGGTCCTGCACATATCTATTGCTTCCCCTCCAGAAGTTAGAAAGGATAAGGGCAGCAGAATTCAGTAGTCTTACACATGCTTATGTTTATAAGCATGTATTGTCCACGTTCACTCATGTATGCATACACACACGCATTTGCAGTGCAGTGCAGTGCAGGGAAATTGATGGCATTGTCTTGCACTACATTTCACTACGTTACCTTACATACATTACATACACTACACACATTGCATATTTGCACGTATTCCAAACATTACAAACATTATATACATTTCACTTAATACACAAATGTTTAACTTAGATATACTGTTCAATAAAGATATACATACACGTCCACCTCTGCATACACACGTGTACGCATACGGGCAAATATACATACATGTTGTTCTGCTGAGTTACTTTCTATTATATTGCTCTGCATCTCATACATAGACGTATACCATGATGTAAGATAACATACGAACGCAGAACAGAACAGAACAGAACAGAACAGAACGGAACAAGAAATGAATGACCACCTACAAACCTAGTTACTTACATGTATGTGCATATGTGAACACACACATACATTTGTTTGCATATATTTACGTGTATCTGTCTGTCCATGTGGATAAGGAGAGAAGCATCGGCTGTCACGCTCGCGGCTGAGATTCACACTGAAGTGCACCTTGATTCCTCAGGGATCTTGAGGTTGTACTAGTGCCCATGTTGAGGGCTCAGGGATCACACACTGAGGTACTGATCCAACTGCACTCATCTGATCTCAGTGCGCCAACCATTTGATGGTAGTGCCAGGCGAAACCTGTGTAGAGCCGATACGCCTGGCCGTCCCAGTGGCAAGCAAACTGAATCCAAAACCATGAGCGCATGGAAACCAAGTGTTCCAGCTGCAGTGTTATTGAAGTGCCGCTTGAAATCCATGCTCAACGACTCAACCTTTGATTAGACCAGAAAACAACACATCTAATCACAAGCTCAGACGGGCAAACGGAGCACCCCCTGGCCTCAAGAACGAACAAATGAAATGGACTGAATCAAAGCCAATTGGTCACGACGAACTTGGATTCTTTGACACCAAAAGCTTTCGGTTGGCAGACTTCCACATCTTCCACTCCCCAAATCTGTGAGAAGCCAAGTGCTAAGGACGACACGCAACTTGGACCCCAGAGCCTGAGCGTAAGAAGCTAACTATCTGCTTTTCATCTAGGGTTCATCACCAGTACCAATTTCATACAACTTCACCAGGTTCAAACCCGTTCAGAGCTGCTTTGGCAACAGGAAACTCCCACTTGAAGGCAAGGAGCCCATGTAGGGCTGCGTCGGCACTGACCCTATCGACATCGCTGCTAAGCGAAAACGGCTGTGAAGCAGGTGGGTCCAGCTGGCATCGTCCCTTCGCGGTTCAAATCGCAGCTTTAAGAATCGGGAATCATGCCCGAGTGTCCGGCATGTTGAGGCATGGTTTTGAGTCAAAAAAAATTGCATGGATATTCATGAAGCATATCGAACTTTAGGGCGTTTTTGTGAAGATGTCGAGGGATCCAGGTGACTGCTTGGGCGATTTCAATGCATTCTCCTGTCTGCAAGCCAACCTCAGCCTTGAATACACACATATTTTCACATCTAATCATGTATGTATATGTATGTATTTATTTCTATATATATATTTATTTATTTATTTATTTATTTATTTATATTTATTTATTTATTTATTTATTTATTTATTTGTATATATATATATATTTATTTATTTATTTATTTACACAAAGAAAAATATATGCATGTACACAACCTATATGCATACATACACCGGTGCTGGGCCCTTATTCACATCCAATGACTGATCCCAAGTTGGCCACACAACAGGCGCATCCTGCATGCGACCACACACTCTTTTCATCTCTTTTCGACGCAAAGCGCCACAGGTGGAACAAGGAGTCCTACCTCTTAAACTACTTGATCCTGGGACTGGAGACGGGCGAAGACAACCACGGAGTCAAGCCATTCTTTAAAAAACGGCTTGTGACACTCGTTGCTGAGTACTTGTGCGACTTCGCAGGGCCAACATCATAAGTTGATTTGAAGCAGATTGGAAGTGAGGCCGTGTCAGGACTCGTCGGGACAAGCTGTGACAAGCTAATCGTTAGAGTATACTCCCTGCTGCACACAAGCTCCCTTGCGCTTCCCATCGTTTCGGCAGCTGCCTTCTCCGCCCATCTTCAACCGTTGACCAACTCAGCTGCCCCAAGTTCTGCCTTTCCTCCTGGCTTTGCCAAATCCGTTGGTCAACAGGATGGGGGAGACTAACTACGCCAACTACGTCCAAGTCCACAGGGGCTCTTTTGAGAGCTCGACAAAACTCGTCACCAGCTACTAGGTGGACCCTTGAGGTTCCTCATGAGGTTCCTGAATGGACCCTTGAGCATGCTCAAAATACCAGCGCGCTCTGCCACATCTAGTGCAACTTGTTGCTGAAGGGACCAAGGGGCCAAGGCTCATAGGAGATTCTTTGATCCAGAAATGTGACATTGAATGGAGAAAGTAGGTCATGATCGTCATGATCAAAAGGTCTAATATGCTGCAGTAGCACCTTTGTAGTAGTACTTTCTGAAAGAATATGACCGCTACACTTGAGACAACCTACCTCTTTCAATCATCCTTGAAATCAAGTTGAATGAAAGCTTCATAGAGTGTCAAAGTACGTGAAGATGGCCACCAATGAACATCCGTCTCCAACCTTCCACTAAAAGGATTACTGAGCTAGTCTGCACTAGTGACAGCGCCAATTTGGAACGTAGAACTCACCACTTTCCTGGGGATCTGGATTTTGGATCCAGTGCCCACGGAAGCAAACTCACCCTGTCAACATGTGCGACATTCCTGTCACCAACTATCTCAGGGTGAGCTGAATTCAAACATATTCAAATCGGATTTGCGCTTCCTACGTGCCACTCGAAGATCCTGACGGTCCTGACCATGAACAGGGCTCAATAGGTCCCACGGGGCCTTACTTGATCTTGCTTACTGCTCGAAGACCTACTTCACTTGTTTTCAACAGTTGAGCAGTGGTGAACACCGTGTGTAAATTGGCTGGTTCAAAGGATTCTCCCAATATACGGTGATGATCATTCGCTCTCTTCGAAGGTATGTTCTATCTACATGTGTATATACATAATCGCATTTTTAAAGCTTACACTGAACTAAGATCGTGCTCAATGGACCACTGCTCATTGTCCTCCGATATCAACCTCCAACCTCCAAATTACATCTGATCAAACTTGGGTCTGGCAAAGTATCGCTGCTGTACGACTGTGCACTCTTCAACCAACACTCTTCGCTGGCATGTCAGGCCTCAAAGTGACGCAACTGTGCAAACGAGCATAGATAATTCAGAACATGGAGCACCTCGCATTGAGGGCAAGGCAATTTAGACCTTGCTCTGTAGGCAACTCTTCAGAAACCCACTCACTCCTTGTCGTCATTCGTGGTGCTAGCCTTTCCATCACTGGGAAGATGCCAGTGGGACCAGGTGTCAGTGTACGACTCCAGTCCCGGCACATTTTCTTCCACGGGGCAAGAGATATTTGTGGCTTCACAAGTTCGGATTGGCAGTCAAGAGCATTTCCCTAAAGACCGTTTCCAAGTCTTTGGTTTATGAAATTAGGCTGCTACCTATCTATGTGTATATATATATACATATATGTGTACATATGTATTTACAGATATGTGTCTATGAATGTGTGTTCAGCAAATCACTGGTTTGGCGGTGCTCAGATTTGCACCAGGCTCCCCAAAACACGGCGGTGCCATGTGTGCCCCTAGGGCCAGCACATCACCGCCGCTCAAGGTCTTGGACTTGTCCTCTGGCTCTGCTGGCCTTGGACAAGACATGGCTTGTGAATAGCCGGTGAGATTTTGGAGCGGAAGTAATGTATCTGCTAATGTGGAAACCAGGGTCAAAGTCCGTTGCTCACGCAACAGCAAGTAAATACCATATACATGATGGTATACATGCTACTATACATGTACACAAATGGCATAGCGTTACAAGCATACCGGCATGCAGCACATGTGAGCGTTTGTGGGTCCCTATCTTTGAACGTCCCATGGAGTGAAACAGCTATCACATACTCCCGAGGGAGGCCAGGGAGGCCAGGGAGGCCAGGGAAGGTGACTGGCCTGCGCCCTGCGCCAGGGTGCGAGGTCTTGGAGCCACAGATCACAGAGCGAATCAATGCACCTCCAGCCAGCGCTCTCCTGGCGATCAAAGTTCCAAGCCCCGGAACCAGTGGGATCCAGTGGGATCCAGTGGGTTTGCTCTCAAAGATGGACTTCACCAGGAGACCTCCCAGAAATCAAATCTCTGTTCTAGTGAAAATTGGTGCCGGACATCCCTGGAACGCAACCAGTCTGGATCCAAAATTGGACTGTGGACATCTGAGGACATCTGAGGACATCTGTAGACTAGAAAGGGCTGTATGCCTCGGGGAGCTTCTGACATCACTGGCTCCTCCGCAAACGCGCCACGAGGTTCCATGCACGGCTTCGCCTTTCTTGAGGTCCTACGCAGTCAAAACCTACACGGACGCCTATGATTTGGAAAATCACAAAGCGAAAGATGTGCAATCTAAGAATATCATGTGTGGATACAATATTGTACCCATATGCTGGCCACGTGCTGATGTTTGCTTATATACCATGTGCCAATTTAAGTATACATACATGTTGTGTTTTTACGTGTAACATGTGTGTGCATTCAAATATGTTCTAGACATATTTCTGATAGAAAGTACTGACATCAGGTGACATCTCTCAAATAAAATGAGAATAGGTCAGATCAGATTAAACTGGACTAGATTGGATTGGATTGCATTAGATTATATATATTACTTTGGATAGAGGGTACATAAATGCAAGGATGGATGGACGGACGGACGGACGGACGGACGGACGGATGGATGGATGGATGGATGGATGGAAGGATGGAAGGATGGAAGGATGGAAGGATGGAAGCATGGAAGCATGGAAGCATGGAAGCATGGAAGCATGGAAGCATGGAAGCATGGAAGCATGGAAGCATGGAAGCATGGAAGCATGGAAGCATGGAAGCATGGAAGCATGGAAGCATGGAAGCATGGAAGCATGGAAGCATGGAAGCATGGAAGCATGGAAGCATGGAAGCATGGAAGCATGGAAGCATGGAAGCATGGAAGCATGGAAGCATGGAAGCATGGAAGCATGGAAGCATGGAAGCATGGAAGCATGGAAGCATGGAAGCATGGAAGCATGGAAGCATGGAAGCATGGAAGCATGGAAGCATGGAAGCATGGAAGGATGGAAGGATGGAAGGATGGAAAGATGTTATGGAATGGAATGGAATGGAACGAAACGAACGGATGGATGCGTGCGTAGATGGGTGGATGCCCGGATGCGTAGATGCATGGATGCGTGGATGCATGGATTGATGGATTGATGGATCGATCGATTGATGGATCGATGGATCGATGGATCGATGGATGGATCGATGGATCGATCGATGGACGGATGGACGGATGGACGGACGGACGGACGGAGGGAGGGACGGAGGGACGGACGGACGGATGGACGGACGGACGGAGGGACGGACGGACGGACGGACGGACGGAGGGACGGACGGACGGACGGATGGACGGAGGGAGGGATGGATGGACGGACGGACGGATGGATGGATGGATGGATGGATGGATAAATCGGATCAGATCAGATAAGATAAGACAAGACAAGATACGACAAGATAAGATCAAGAGATTGGATGGATAGGATCAGGTAAGGTAAGGTAGATAGCCAGGTACGTAGAAACCTTGAAAACTTCATGGTGTCCCTCTAAACAACGATGAGGCATGACGACGTAAACAACGACGAGGCATTATTTTTGGCCAAGCCGTAGCCCAGTCCTCGTGGCACATGCTTCTGCAGAGTGATGTCGCGGCATACGAGCTCAATGTCTGCAGTCGATGTTGGAAACAAAAATAGTAACAACAAGGATATTAAGTTCCTAGGTTTTCCTAGATGTTCCTAGTAAAGTTATCCAATAGCTGGCCTCTTGACATTGTTCAGTTCGCATGCTCCCTCTCTTAGAAATCAGAACCTTGACTGAGTCTGTGACCAAAACCTTCAGCGAAAGGATTTGGCTGATAGTCCGGCATGATCAATGAAACCTCGATGGGCATCTTTGCATACCACGGCAGAAGGGGTGCATATCAATACATCACACTCTAGATGCTTGTATGTGTCTATATTTGTATGTGCGCATGCATTAATATGAAGATCGTAATTCTGATAGCCCTATGACAGTGGTTGACAGATGCATCCTATATTTCTAACCTCACTGAGCTATTTGTAGTCCGAGTGATCGCTTGCCGCAAATTCCTACCATTTCGTGCTGCCAGGAATTGAGAAGCGAACTAAATTGATGTAGTTGTTGACGTTCTGCACGGTTGATTCCATACAAGAGTACTTGGAATCCATCCTTGGCTCCGGTCAGAATCAACGGGCATGCCTTCTACTTACGACCTCCAACTTTCTCTCTTAGAGGGAGTCCCTGAAGCCGTTCGGAATTCTGAAGAGAAAATCCAGGAGTTCGGATCACAAGCAGAAGCCCTTCAAAATCAAAGCCTTTCCAGACGAAGCTCGCTGCTTCCAATAAGAAGTGCAAAGCACAACCTTGGACTCGGACATCCGATGTGAGGAACGAAAACTGCTGTGATGGCAATTTCAGGGACTGACACCATTGAACTCACAGATGCGTCAGATGCCCATGTCACTTGGTGTCATACCTGTCGCATCGTGTTCCTTTCACGTGAACCATCATTTCCCAACCTGGACCTGTTGTTTTTCAGCTCGTTCGTCCACGTTCGGACAAAGGGCTCGTAAATGAGTTGCAGTTCTTCCGCAGAAGGTCGTAGCTGCCAGGCTGAAAATGAGCTTTCAGCAGTGCAACCATGGCCTGCACACCAGAATGCTGAGTACCAGGAGATCAGTTTTGCAATGCTCGCTCTAGAGGACGAATAGAAAGAACGAAAATCAGACGGAAAAAGTTCAGCCTTTGGGACTTTTTTGTTGACAACACAGGGCAGAAGCTGGTGACAAACTGCGCTGCTTCCACTGCACGCCGTTTCAAGCCTCGCCTCTGGGCTCTGCAGCGTATTTCCACAGTAGATCAGCTCATGACCCCGTGTAAAGCGCTGATGGCTTGAAAGGCCACGACCTCTCCGTAACATTGGGACGTGGTTGCCATGCATGGAATGTTAGCCTCGTGACGTCTGCGCACCTTGAATCCATGTTTTATTCAATTCTGGCACGTATATGTATTTATGTGCATATGCATGTATAAATTTATATATATATATATACACACACAATATCTGTTTATCATTATTCATCTATCTTTTTCATTTGTTTATCTATCTATTATCTATCTATAATTCTTTCTTGTGCAGTTTGTTTACAGGTATATAGTTGCCCATTTCTTGTGAGTGCAAAGAAGAAATGCCCCTTTGCTAGGGCATCGTGAGAATCAGGAGGCGAATTGAAGAGTGCCGGGGAAGGGAAGCATTTGGCATTTGGAAGGTGGAGCGTGAGGCAGTTCAGGTACAGTGTCCAAAGTAAGGTGCGGCTCAGGAATGCAATAATTATGTCAAAGGTACAAAGGGTACAAGGGGAAGTCAGATCTGCGGGGTACCGAATCAGAGCTGCCTGGAAACTTTTGCGCTTTAAGCGGATCCTCGAGAGATGATCCGGCCGTCTTATCTGTCATGTATCGTTAGCGTTACACAGTCTCACGGATATCCGCTAAGAGCCAGCGACAACGCACACTGGCAAGTCTCAACGTATTTCGCCCTCACACGCAGGACAAACGGCAAAGATAAAAACATCCATGGCTGAGATATGTGTATTAGGAGGCTGAGACAAAAAACGAACATGGTGCTACACGCAAAGTACCCTGTACGAGGGTAGCAGCTTTTTTTGACGGTAAAAAAAGCACGACTTCAAGGCATCACTCTTTTTCGGCGGTCAAATTTCTCAGGCGCAATGGCCGCAGTCTTGGCATGAAGTTCCAGGCCTGTCGAGGCTGCCAGAAACCGAGGTTCGAAACACTGAGACTTCGCCTTAAGCGATTGAGAGTTTTCCTCCATGGGCCAGGGTGGGTGGGTTGCTTGAGACCCACATATGATTGCATACACGGTCCATTCATATGTGAACAGCGTCAACTCAAAGCTCTTAGCCCTCAGTCTTCCTGTGTCACGCACTACCAGACTTCAAGGCATCACTCTTTTTCGGCGGTCAAATTTCTCAGGTGCAATGGCCGCAGTCTTGGCATGAAGTTCCAGGCCTGTCGAGGCTGCCAGAAACCGAGGTTCGAAACACTGAGACTTCGCCTTAAGCGATTGTCATACTTCTGAAAAAAGGCAGTGGATCGATTGAAAGATTTCTGTTGCAGCCCTAGCACCATAGAGTTTTCCGAAATCAGACCCAAAATCAGGTATGTTCCCAAAAATTGTCCACCGCTTTTTAAAAAGAGTAATTGTTGTAATGTCGTGACGCAGTCAACGCATAGGCCAGAGCATCACAAAGTCGTTTGGGATATGGTTGTGCTATGGCTGTCCAATTCTGACCATTGGGGCCCTTCCCAGTGAGAAGAAAATGAGGTTTGTTCGATCTGCTGCAGATACCACGTCCACTACAATGTTGGTCTAAGCGATGCAAATCATCATGTACAATGTTGCCACAAAGAAAACGAGTACGTTTCTTCCAAGCTGTACCAAATTGGCAAAAGTCAGCAACAACAGTGTGAACATGTGATCGAGAGGATAGCTTCTGCAATGGAGGCAAATACCAACATTTCGAGGAGTGAGGGTTCTCAAGTATCCACGGCACTGAGTACTCATCTAGCAATCGAATCAAAGAAAAACAGGATTTGAAGCAAGCATTGCCCAGCTCAATCTTTTCCCAGTCCTGATGCGAAAGCAAGTGAGAAGGAATACCCCAAGGCATGTCGCGAGTTCGTATCACCTTTGTCCGATCTCTAGCCACTGAGAATGAGCTACATGGAGGAGCCAACATCGCAGCTAAAACTTTTACCAGCCTTAATGTCAAGCTTCAACCTTCTAAGCACTTTTCTACTTGTGAGATCGCACTGATGACCATGTCGTATGTCCCACTCACGAGAGGCGAATCCAAGAGCTTCACAAGCAGAAGCTACACCACCTTGTCCAGAAAACAGGTCTGCTACATAGTGGCCTTTTTGGTTTCGTCGAGGCAGCTCGTGCTCGGCAATTTTGCGCGTCCGAGCATGATATCGTCGAGGGCCTGTTCGCAAGCGAGACAGAACTGCTTGCTTTTCTCTGGCACCAGTTCCCAACTCCTTGCAAGGCGAGCTGCCTTCTCGTATCGAACGCAGGACTTCTGAGTTTTCCACTGTCCTCTTTTCTGTACTTCCAACTGGGATCGGTACTTTCTGCTTCGGTCTATGGACGGTCCGCTGTGCCTTGAATGGTACGGCTCTAACTGGATGTTCAACTTCTGGGCACATTTCTTGAACACATGGAGATATTGGCTGTAGTTGAAGTCCCACAATGGATTGTCGGCGGGCTGCTTCTTCAGTACTTCGAGAACCTTCGAAGCCCAGAAGGTCACATAGGGAGAGTCGAGTAACAAGCTTACATCGAAGTCGCCTGTTTTCGAAGGTTGACCTAGTTCTTCCGGACTCAACAGAAGGCTCCATGCACTGGTCACTCCGACAGCTGGTCGGATGAGACTGAAGACACGTAGCCGCAGCATCTCTGAGGGACGGCTGTACGTAGACACAGCCAGCAGCATAAACACTGCCATTCGAGGAAAGCCCATCTCCATCATCAGCACTGCCATGCCGGCCCAAATGGCCAACGGGAACGGGACTCTGGATCTCCCTGGGCACATTCTTCTCCACCCCTTCAGGCATCGAAGAGCTCGAGGAATGCGTTGGATACCAACACGGCTGTATCGGGGGTAGTGGTGAACCCAACTGGCAATCAAGCGATCCCCAACAAATGCCTGCTGGCCATCCAAGAAACATTGGTTCATGTACTTGACCATGATCCGGTCCACTGTCTCCGCTTTCTCTATGTTCAGTCCTTTCGGACGTGCATACTCCAGGAAGGTGTTCAATTCTTTCAGATACATCTTTTCCGAAGCCGTTCCAATGGCCTTCCGTTCCAGGTACGACAGACTTTGAACATCCTTGCCGTCCATCAGACAGTCCACAAACTTCTTCCTCCGGTACTTGGCCCGGGAGTGCAGGGTCGATCTCTTCTTGTTGGCAAGGTCTATCTCGCTGCTGCTGTCGGAACTGCTTGACACTGATCGTGTCCGCTCCGGAGGTTCGCCACTGCCCACGTTCTCTAGAGCAGGAGGCGACGGTAGCTTTCCCTTTGTCACCAGGAGGTCCTCTTGGGTCTTCGGCTTCAATCTGCTTGTTGCCCCACTCGAGGTGATCTTTGACGTCAGGTTCCCAGGATGCAGCACGGGATCCACCCGAGCAGCTTTGCTTGGCTTGACTGGAAGGGGAGCGGTCAGCACACGTGTCCGCTTGGGAGCCATCCACAAGGAGTGAAGTCAAAAGCTTAGAAGGTTCATCTGTACCATATCTTGAAGGCTCATCTGCATTATTGAGTTCACTGGGTATCCATCTGAAATGTGGCTGGATTCCTCTGCAAATACAATAAGCATTGAAAATACGGATCTGTCTCAGTAAACCAAACTGCCTGCTACGACTTCGCTCCAGAGCCAAAGTGAGAGACATGTTGTCAATGAGGAAAAGCTGGCGGACATTCGCACCATGCACACTGACGGCCACCCGCTTGAGAGCTTTGACAGCTGCCCGCGCCTCCAGGTTGATGATGCCATCTTCGTAGCGCCATTTGCCCCATAGACGGGGCTGCCATCGATCTCGCCTGAGCAAATGAGAAGGCACTTCAGGGAACTTCTCATCCAGCTCCCAACCACTCATCTCCAAATACTCTTCAGCTGAAATCTCACCTGTCTTCCATCTACCTGTCACCTCATCCTTCACAAAACCAGCGGCTGTGAGGGAGCTCTCGCGAGCTGAGTGTTCACCCCTTCGTCTAAACCTGCTCCTCTCCTTTACACGGCCTACCCTTGCAACATCATCCAGATTCCAAAAAGATGTACAAACCCCAAAACCAGTTGTACTTGCATCGCTGCTGCACACTAAGTTATTCCAAGGCCGCCACCAATCCGAGCGCAAGAATATCATCAGGCCTGCAAAGGCCGCCAGTTCTTGTCGCACTGAATCCCAAAGAGCAACGCTCTCGAAGTAGTGCGACTTGATGAATTTGTAACAGGTGTGGAAAACTGAAAGTACCATCCGATTGTTCAAAGCACAAAATGTAGCATGCCCTACCACAACTTCCAACATTTGACCAGTGATCCTTTGTTTACGCAACAATCCCCTGATGCTTTGCCTAACTTTGTGGAAACGTTCAGGACTAATCTTTGAACACAGATTATTACCGTCCAGTATTGTCCCCAAAGCTTTCGTCTCTCCGCAATGCACCTCTCCAGGGTGCAGAAGTAGGCCATGACGGCCAAAGTGTTCGTCCATTTCCTGCAAGGCTGTATGGACCACACCCTCATGCGAAGAGACGACACCAAGGTTGTCAACATAGACATAATGTCGGGTGGCAGGACAAGCTTCATCTCTGCAATTAGGACTCTTGAAGACAACTGCAGCACCTTTGTCTGTGATCAATGAAGAGGAATTCAAACTCGGGATGGAGGAGCACTGCAACTCGTTGATGCACTGACAGAAATAAAGGGACCAGGAAAAACCCATACAAAGGCTACCAGGCATAGGATATACGATGTCATTCGCATTCAAAGTAACACCATCCAAAACCTTCCCTGTAAGACCAACTACATGAGCTCTAAGAGGTTTGAAGCAGAAAAATTCAGCTAGCCACCTCGGCTGTCTCAACCTGTGAAAGCAGTCCTTCACATCGCTCAAACCGATGTGCAGCTGCATGCTCTCGAGCTCCCGAAAGAACTCTGGTGTGCCAGGCTTGGCATTCCTGGGCAGCTCGCATTCGATTCGGCTGAAACCTTCGCTCGAACAAAGCTCCACCCCGGGAGGATCCTTGAACATAGCATTGGTCGACCGGGCATCAACGATCAGTCTAATCCTTTCCCCATCAGATTTGTATACGAAGAAAACTCCAACCTCATTCTTAGGGTGCTGAGTGTATTGCAAAAGGCCTATGCTATCTAACCGACGAATGAACTCGTGATAACATCTTCTGCTATTAGCCAGGACAGGATCCCAGTAGGGACGAGGTGTGTCAATGGGGGGCTCGTCCCGCAACATGTGCTCTTTACCCAACAGATATCGACGGGCATCCACAGGCAAGAGGTCTGCGGCATCCGGCAGATCATGTAAATCCTCTGGCAGTGAGATACGCTCGAGTTTGTAAGGGGCCAAAGCCACAGGGATCTCAGGCTGGTTGTACTCTGATTTCCCCTTGAGCAGCTCCCGCAGGGCTGCCTCAGGTGTTGGAACTTTTTGCAAGGAGCCAAGGTTTCCAGCTTCTTTTGCAAGTTCCTGAATTCGGCAGAGAACCTCAGACTGTAACGGGTCTGCATCTCCAACTGTGCCATGCAAAAAAGGTTTGCCCGCCATCCAATTCAAACTAGTCACAGCTTCCTTTACGGTTTCCATGTCCCTCGCACGTCTGCTCCACTTCTGGCTCGAACGACGACTGAGTTGCTCAGGCACTGATGGGACAGAGGGGCAAGGCAGAGGGAAAATGTCACGGGATCGAACTGAAGGATCTGGGCGATGACCTCCAAAGGCTGCCAACTTCGAAGGGCCGAGACTGGAGGTCAAGTCTCGGCCCAGGCCATCATCACTCATGTCGCCTCGGGTGGACTCAGTTGCTTTGCCTTGGCTTTCCGTTTCGGCTTTGCAACTGGACCACCCGCTGGCAGGTTTCCATCACCTATGGCGTTGGCAGCTTCTTCCGAGGGCACTGTCAACTTTCGATGTTCTCTCATCTTGGCACGGGCCGCAGCAAGCTCCACTTCCTCTTTGCCTTTCTTTGCGGCCCAAGACCGCAAAGCTGGGGACACCACGTCGTCTGGACCAGTGTAGCCTGACATGATCTTGGCACTGCCCCAGTCGGGGGAGGCAGAGCTTCCACTAGAGTATGCGTCTACTATACTCTGCACTCGTCGTGCCAGGGTTTCCATGCTGGCTAAACTTCCCAGGTTCAGTTGATCATAGCAGCCACCCAGTTCGATGCTTTCCAACAAGGTACGAAGCTCATGCATCACCCGATCATTCTCATGGATGTTTCGGTGTCTCGACCAAACCAGCAACCATTGCTTGGGGGATCCCCCAGTACGGCTGAACTGCTTCATCATGTGGAGCATGGTCTGTGGCCCCTGCAGAGGCCTGGCATCACCGCTCTCCAGAAGTTCCTTGTCTTCTGCACTTTCAGCTGGCTCCGCAGCCGGAGCACTCTGAGGCCCGTCATGGCCCTCTAGAGCAGTGCGGCAAAGCTTCAGGTGATTCTCAACCATCATGGGCAAGTCCTCTACATTCATGAGCTTAATGAGATACCATCCATGATCACCACAAATAGCACCAGTCGTCGAATTGAGCAACACACCACGATCCAACCCATCGACCACTTCCTTACCAACCGAAGCACCTCGAACAAGCCCAGATACGACCCACATCTGACCGTCTGGAGCAGCAGGAATGCCGCGATCCGCAGCTGGGGCAGGAGAAGGCAAAGCATGACTCTCCAACCGACCTTTTCCCTGCAATCTTTGAGGAACCAGGAGGCGACCAAGATAGGCAGTGGCATCACGAGGCTGGCCGGACATGTCAATCACACTAGTCGGCTTCCAGCTAGGCACGCTACCCAATTCTCCTAACTCCTGGAGGGCATCTTCAATGTGCTTTCTGAAATCATCATCTGAAGGATAGTCGGCAAAACGGTAAACCGGTTTGCCCAACCGAGAAAAGTACCTGAACTCTGAGCCCTTCAACCGAAAGCTAATGGGACCATCGTTCACTAAGCCAGACCAGTCTTCTTGGTACATGTCACCGTCCGGGGTCAAAACGAACCAGGTTACACTGTTGACTCTCCACACCAGAATTCGTTCGTGGAACACATTGTCGTCAGTGTACCACACAGCTGCCACCTGCCCCGGATGGCACACAGATAACACCGCCTCCGCGTCGGCGCGGGCTCGTAGGTGAGCCATCAGAGGCACTCAGGATAATTCCAGAACTGGCCCTAACAATCACCAATCCCAGTACACCACCTAGTATGACTCCAGATGCAAACACCACCAGGACCACCAACTCAGTCTGAACCCCAAGTTCGCAGTAGCACTGACAGTCACAAGTCTGACCTGCAGTCGGCAGTGGGAAGCCCCTATCAGGAGCGTGCTTGATCTGCTGATATCCTACCTCGGCAAGCCTGGCCAACCAAAGAAGGACCAGGCCCGAGGGTTTCATGGGGCCCACCGCGACTACCCTCTTTTTGCTTGAGACCCACATATGATTGCATACACGGTCCATTCATATGTGAACAGCGTCAACTCAAAGCTCTTAGCCCTCAGTCTTCCTGTGTCACGCACTACCATTCCGCATGAAATGGGTTGCCAAAAAGCTGGTGGATTCACTATAAGATACATCGAGATGCCATGTTTGGATGATTTGGGGCACAACCAATGACTGGCAGAACCCCCATCTTTATCGTGCTTCGTCCCGTGGACCCTACTGTGTGGGACACACTATCTTATTCCACACTCATACATAGCAGTTTTCTACGGTGCCTGGAAGTGAATGCTTCAAGACTTTCTGTGAGGCCTATGTGATCTCATATGCAGAGAAGAGGAATTGACAAAATATTATTGCTGCAAGTTTGAAGATTGAAGATATCTAGGCTTAAACAGTTCGGATTAGAACGGAAGACAGCTCTGGTCAGCTGTGATCAGGTTGACAGTTCCAAGTGTCAGCTACCTTGGAGGTCCCAAATCTTTCAGACCGATCAGTTCACCCCGGAGATCCCTGCAGTTGGATCTCCGCAGTCCGTGGCCAGTCCCAAACAGCGGTTCAAACACGATCGACATCTATCGACATCGGACATCTATCGACATCTATCGACACCAAGGTTTTTCGGCGCAAGCGCCATGAAGGCAGCCGTTGAGTTGGAGTTGGGATGTACTAAGACCAAAAGCAGCAGAACTCAACTGCCCACGCTCAGCACATCCCGAGGCTCCAGCTCTTGCAAATGCCACTGCCATCAAACTGGTACCTCATCTGATGAAACAAATGCAAATGCACGGAACAAAAGTCGCCCTTCGTCAGTTTTTAAGACAAGCTTTAAAGAATTAGCTTGCAGGCATAAAGCACACTGCAGATTCAGAACACTTCAGAATCTCTGCAGAAATCCAAGCGCAGTGCACTCGCAAGATAAGTCAAAGTGACTCTTCATGATCGATGAGCACAGAGGTATGATATGCTTGGCCGATGCCAGGGATATACGGACCCAGCTCAGAAGCTGCCAACATCACCTGCACTGCACAGCATGATGTGCTCAGGCAACGAAAATAGTCCAGGTCTTGGCAAAGTATGGTACAGCGGTATCCGTGCGTTTGAGGGAGACAGAGAGACAGAGACAGAGAGAGAGAGAGAGAGAAACAGAGAGTTCGAGAGAGAGAGAGAGAGCCAGAGAGAGAGAGAGGGAGGGAGCAAAAAAGAAAGAAGGAAAGAAATGAAGAAAGAAAGGAAGAAAGAAGAAAAGAAAGAAGGAAGGAAGGAAGGAAAAAAAGAACGAGAGGATGAGAGGAGGAGGGGGGAGTGCTGAAGTTGAACTGAAGTTCCTTCGGATTCATCAATTTTTTACAAAATTCAGCAAAGGCAGTGGGGAAGAAGTATTTGGCATGTGCACAAGTACGTCTGGAAAAAAGAGCTGGGCATTGGTCTTGATCGTTCAGTATTACAGCTTGAGGTATTCACATCTTTGAGCACCTGTGTTAGATGCTGAGCTGCTACTGACTGGTCGCTGAAACGATGCAGAAAAGCCCCCGGTTGACGCCTGGTGTGTAGTTGGTGCCTTCCTGGAGGAGAATAGCTGCATTTGGTTCGCCGTAGATCCTGACCCGCCAGGTTTGTGGCTGGTTGCTCTTGCTGCACAAGTTCGATGACAAAATGTTGTTGGTACCATGTATTTATGTCTAATGTTTGGTGTAAGTATGTAAAAGTATGTAATAGTATGTAATACTATGTATTAGTATGTCCTAGTATGTAATAGTATGCAATAGTGTGCCAAGACATGTAAAAGTATGTAATAGTATGTAATACTATGTATTAGTATGTCCTAGTATGTAATAGTATGCAATAGTGTGCCAAAACATGTAAAAGTATGTAATAGTATGTAATACTATGTATTAGTACGTACCAGTATGTAATAGTATGCAATAGCGTGCCAAAGCATGTTAAAGTATGAAAAAGTATGTAATAGTATATGATAGTATGTGATAGTATGTAATACTATGCATTGGTATGTGATATCATGTAATGGTATGTAATAGTGTGCCAAAGCATGTAAAGGTATGAAATAGTATGTATTGGTCAATAGTATGTAATAGTACGTGTACTTGTTGTATATTATGAGATACCGGCATACGTGTGCATACATATTGACATACACCTTTACTGTCGCTTCTGCACCGCAAATTGGGTCTAAACATTGACAACAAAGTGCTGCTATTCACAAATGCACTAAACCCACCGGTGCACCCTGGATCCAATCCATACAATTTGAACATTTCTTAGAATGTAGCTAAGCTTATGGCTATCGCGGCATCAGCTTTCACCAACAAATCAATAACACATGCGGATATCAAATAGAGAAATACCGTAAATTGAAATATATAATGAAACACAGCCAGTTTTCTTGACGAGTCAGATCAGCATTGCCAACTTCCATGTAAAATGGCTGTGTGTGAGCAACTCATTGTGGACGCCGGCTGTAATTTCAGATGTACATCTAAGACATGACACAGAATATGGTGATTACACTTGCTTCACATTTAAGAGCGTACAATGTGTGTGTGTGTTCTGCGCGGTCGTGAGCATATGTGTGTGTACATTTATGTAAATATATACATATTTACACATGCATAAATGTATCTAGATGTGTACGCATCTGGGATATCTATGTACATAATACAGGTATAGATTGGGTATAGGATATAGGTACAACACCTACACATCTGCACTTTTTCAGCTCTCCCAGTTAGGTGCCACCGGCAAAACTCAAAAGCAATGAGGCCAATCATTCAGCCAACGTTTGAATACCAGCTTAGGATACTGCGGCTGGTACTCGCAGAAGGCAAGTTGGCCTAATTACACCTGCAAGAATTGGAAGGAAAAACGCTTCATGTGTGCCATTGAGAACGGCGTATCCTGAATCTTTTCAAAGGGGCCTTGTGGAAATATGAGAAATCGGATACTTAATCCTCTAAGTGTCAAAAATTGGATCCTGCACAAGTTGCCGAAAATTCAGAAGACAACACCGACAATGGGTCCACAAAGAAATGTTCGTAGTTCTCCAGCAGCATCACTTTAGAAAACGTGAGCCGGATCTTGCGCTGTAGCTGGATATCGTCTTGACTCGACTGATGTAATGTCTTGGATGTTCCCTCGAGCATGACGACCTCTTCCAGAGAACTGCCCTCGTCCGGTATGAAATGGATGAAATTCTCGTTCCCTCCAGTCCCTTCGGTCCCTTCCAACAAAGCACAACGCCAGTGACCAACAGCTTCAAGCTCCTCCCTGTCAACCTCACCGGGTCTGCAGCGTGGCAGAACGGGCTCGGTATGCACAGCGTCATTCCAAAAAAATCTCTGTCGCAAATACCTGAATTGCCCGTTGGAAAAAAGCCACAGTGATTCCCGGACCTCCTCTTCAATGTCCCAGTCCAAGGCTGGGGAGTGCCTGAAAAAGCATTTCTGTCGACACCAGTCTGGATGTTCGTGTTGCAAGACTTGAACACTGCACCCTTGAAGTTCTGCGGCGAGCGTGTCCAAATGTAGGAGGCTGTTGCTGAATGAATTGAATGAAGGCTGAAAAAAACTTAACAAAGGTATGCCATCACATAGGGGCCTTGCTGCTTTTAGGCCCAGAAGTGCAGCAATTTGCAGCTGCAGGTTCTTCAGAGTCTCTGTGCTCAAGCAGGAGATGATGGCGAACCTCCCACTTGGAAGGAACACGTTGAAATCCACACACGGGTTCGATGCCTCACCCGAGCAGCCTGTCATAGCCACGGGCAAAACACTCGGAGCCAGGACTGATGTCGTCTTCGACATCGCCATCACTGCGAACGGGAGCGAAAGGAGTACCCGAAAACGCAATTCGTAGCGGCCGAAAATGACTGGAGCCCATCTGCAAATCCACTGGCTAATCATGGCAACAAGATTGACACCAAGACTAGTGGTTCCCTCAAGTCTCACAAGGGCAAAGTGAACCAACATTCTTTGCACGAAGGCACACAGAAACTGGAGCGACTGTCAGCTTCAAGACTCCACAATGATCTGAGATTCGAGGAAGGTTTTCTTATGCTTTGTGAATTCTTGATGATTTTTCTATATTTTTCTGATGTTTTCTTGATTCTTTCAAAGTAGCATTTGAATACGTGGTTCCATACCCGATTCATCTATCTTCCGCATCCTATTTAAGGCCCCTCTTATAGGCCCCTCTTCTATCCCTCTATTCCAAAGCATCGAGCGATTTTGTACACCGTATACAATAGTAAATCTAACCAAGGAAAGCCCCCAGTACCCCGGATTGCTGCCATGGTACCTGGTCCTCTTCGTGTATAAATTGCAGTTCATTGGTTGCAAAATGGAGGCACATAGCATCACACCGTCCAATTTGAACTATCATTTTGATCACACAAATGAACTAGACGAGCAGGGCGTGATTTTCAAGGCAAATATATTTCACAAGAGCTATCAGGCTATCAGGACTTGAGAGATTCCCCTGCACAAGAATCATGGTGGACAAGACAAAGTGCCAGGATGTCCCTCAGGATAAGGCAAATCTGCTCTCATCTGCTCTCTACGTGTTTCCCCGAAACCGCGCTCTCCAAAGATGTGATGCCTCAAACGAAGCGCCTGCAGAGTAATCCACGCTGGTCCAGGCAAGGCAAGGCCAAACTATCTGTTTGTCCATGCCACCATATACCACCTATACTGACAGAACGGGATGTTTTGAAAAAAAATGTTTTTGAATACTGGCAAAGGGAAGCATACAGCCTTCCGGCCCATACATAAGCCGCTTGGATCATTCTGCTGCTCTACTGGCTTTAGCAGCTGCCACAGCTCCATTCAGCTCCTGTGTGGGAGCAGATTTTCACGGCATGGCGCTCCGAGCACTTCGACTTGTTGCTACGCTAATGATGTTTGAGACAAGTGAAGTCTACCATGAGTCTTCGGCAATCCAAGTCTACCATATCAGGTTTCATCTGATG
Organism: Symbiodinium kawagutii; assembly: GCA_009767595.1. Taxonomy (NCBI): domain Eukaryota; class Dinophyceae; order Suessiales; family Symbiodiniaceae; genus Symbiodinium; species Symbiodinium kawagutii. The sequence goes on along the minus strand of VSDK01025830.1, from coordinate 100,591 downwards.
TCTGTGACATCTGGAGCTTGAAGAAATGACCAATGGACCGATGTCGTTGGGAGGACTGGCACCGATTCATCGCTTGGATCACTGTTCCCTCCAGGTCCTGAAGCTTAGAGAGGAATGAATTCACAGTCGTCACACAGCAACTTGCAATCTCCAAGAAACCGATCGTGAAGCAAAATGTCCAACTCTTAACATGTGTAGCCTCAACAAGGCTGGTAAGTGTAGCCCTAATCCAGGCTTCTCTTAACTTTGTAGTCTCGCAGCCTCCCTAACCCATGACCTGCCAAAGTACTGGCTTTCAGCAGCTTTCAGCAGCTTCTAGGTGCTTTGGAGCGATTGTCTGTTGCAGGAAACCCATGGAAGCCCATATGCAAACAGCCAGCCCAGCCCTGTAACTCGCAGCGCATGATCTTTCTCACCAAAGGCCGGGCTCAGCACCTAGCAAAACAGCCACCTATTGAGGCCTTTTGGGACCATAGGGATGTACTGCCAAATTTAGGAACTATTTATGTATATATACGATTGTATCTACATAGGATTGTATAGATATATATACTTGTATATATATATATACATATGTATATATGTATGTATGATTGTATATGGGGATACTAGCTATAAATACTATTTGAAAAATTCTGGAAATCCTCTCAGTTGATTTGCTTTTGAGACTATTTCCTCTGCTAGAAATGCAATGGGAAATGTCGGTTCGACGCAGACAGTGGCAAGGCTGAAGGTAACACGGTTATTCATACCTTACACATGCGCTACACATACATCTATGTACTGAGTATAGTCAAACAGCAATATTTCACGAACCTGAAATTCATTCGAAACAAGCGCCCATTCTGATGCTTCCCTGCGATTCCCTTTGCAAAGCGACACTTCATTGACAGTTTCATCGCGGCCAAGATGCACAGCACCGGCAGCGAAGCCGGAAGCCCAGGCCCATTGGAAGTTGTAACCTGGCACTCCAAACAACACACCACTTGGACAACAACAACAACAACAACAACAACAACAACAACAACAACAAGCCGGAAGCCCAGGCCCATTGGAAGTTGTAACCTGGCACTCCAAACAACACACCACTTGGACAACAACAACAACAACAACAACAACAACAACAACAACAACCACAACCACAACCACAACCACAATCACAACCACAACCACAACCACTGTGGATGACATAACCCCCACAGCGTCAGAGTTCAGCTGGTGTTCCTAGACGATGATCCCCCAGGTGCACAAGCGCAGTGCCGAAAAGTCGCCGGAATTCACTCGAATTCTGGCGGAAAACTACGGCGATGGTAATGACTCAAAGTGATCCTCTGTACTTCATTCAGAATATATGTTCATGAGGATTCTTTACAAAATATTGAATCATTTGAATGATATTATCACTGTCAGAAACCACAAAAGGAGGAGTATCGCATAGAAAGCTTAGTTGTCACGTGAACTCGCAACAATCGCCGACGGCCTCCGAGCCATCCTGTCACATCAACAGCCTGCACTGGCGCAGCTGATGCTGATTCTGATTCCGTTGGAAACCACAGGGAACGATCTACAGCCGGTGCAGGATTGCTCCCATTCAAGTCTGCACTCCAACACTCACTCAATGTATCACATGATGCAAATTTATATCCTGTATGTATGCATGCATGTGTCAGCATGGAACACATACACCTACAACATATACACACAAACCTACATACCAAAACACCTACAAGTACACGTGCACATACACGTACAATCACGAATACACATAGACAAATATGAATGGTTACCTATGCATTTTCATGTATCTCAATATATCGTATAGCCATGTGTATAGTATGTATATAGATGTACACATGTACCTATGTACATACAGCATATATCACGTATGCATACTTCCATACTTCCCCAGTTGAGACATCCTGAAACCACGTCAGTCGCAATCAGGAACACACACTGAAGATTGCCAAACTCAACAAACTCGTTTGCAAGTCACTAAAACATTCACAAGCAATCCATTGTCATCGGATCACTGCAGCGGTTTTTCCCAAATCGTGAATCGCGATGAAGCCAAGCTCGACATGAACCAGGTCTTTTTGCAACAGTCCCATAGCAAAGAACAATAAATCCCAGTCGTGGAATCTTCAAAAAGTTCACTTGCTTGGATACTGTAGAGCACTGAGCCTCTCCGATGAAGAAAAGTCCTGGCTGCCTTTTGCACTCCATTGTCTCGTCCTTGGTACGCTTCGGTAGTGTCAAAAGATCAGTATTGATCATTCGGAGCGGCGATGAAGATGATAGGAGTTGAGAGAACAAAGGTTGCTAGCAGAGAGGACAATTGTTCACCCAGTGAATAATGTAATTTAAACATATTCAACCGCTAGCCAGTACCGCGGCACTTGGAGTGTGGAGACCAGCCCACTCATGTTGTTGCTGGTTCTCAGTTCCATGGTGGAAGCGCAACTGAGAGCAGTGCAGAGAGTTCCTCCGTGCTGACCCCACCGCAGGTGACTTCAGCCTGCACTTTGGATGCGCTGTGCTCCAAAACCAAGGCCCACGAAAAGGAAAGCTCCGATGAAGTAATGCAGGCTCCATCTCTGAACCTCTATTTGATCAGCTTTCCATTTTGGATCTCAACTGGATGCTGCCAATGGGAGGTCTTTCGGAATGTCACAGATCCACAGATCAGCCCAGCAACCCATGGCCTTGGGATATCCCTCAGTGCCAACGACATTCACCTCCCAGCCCTTCAGCAAAGAAGCCAATCGCTGCAAGGCCGAAGGATCCAAGTCCTGGTCCCGGGATTTCTCTAAGGAAGTTTTCCCTGAGGAAGATCCTGCTAAAGGAATTTCCCAAAGAAAATTTCCCGAAGGAGTTTCCTGAAAGAAAATTTCCCGGAGGAATTTCCCTAAGGAATTTACCTTTGAGCAAAGCTCGGCACATCTTGGGACTTCATCTGACTTGTGCAAAAGCTTGCCATGGATGCCCAAACCGCAAGCCCTTCAGTGTTGAAATGTGCAGATTTACCTCGACTGCGACCCTTTTCACACCCCCTGCTTAAGTTTTGCCTGCAAACAGCACGCACTGCTTGGCTATGCCAAGTTGGCTATGCCAGGAATGACATGCCGGATGCTGCAAAGCGATTTGTTGGACGCTTTTGTCGCCCAACGTTCACAAACGAAGCAGTAAGGCATGTTTTGAGGTTCAAATTTGGCATGCTTTTGCCTCCGATCTCCAGATCCTGAACCAACTGATCCTTGAAAGTTCTTTGCTTCCGTCGGAACAGGGGTCCAGAAGTGGCACAAGCCATGTTTTGAGCACCTAAAGATTTCTTTGTTCTTTTGATCCTGTGGACATAGTCCATGAACTCGTACATGTCGATTCCATCACCATCGTGATCCAGAAAGCGATAAAACTCCTCTGCAGCTTCGGTTTCTGTGCTGTGAATAGCTTGGAAATGACCCTGCGATGGTCGGAACTCACTGAGATGGACTACCGTTCACTGGTGCAGGATCTTGTCAGTAGGAACCATTCTCAGCGGGCCAGGGAGTGATTTCCAGCCCTTGTAGCCTAAAGATTCTAACATGCACAACAGCATCCTGGCCTCCAGAACTCATGAGTAAAGCTAAACATCTGAGCCTCATGAGAGTAAAGGATTGAGTAAAGGATTGAGGAAGCTTTTAGCCCAGTTCCTAAATACTCTGGAAAAAGCTCCTCAATCTGAGCCTCTGAGCAGGAGCTACTAATTATTACCTCGCCATTTGCTGTTGCAGGGTATTCTCTCTTCCCTTCCCAATGGTGTCACAGCAATAGCAACAACCCTAGGTAGGATCATCGCTTCCTGTCCGCAGCATCTGGGCGCTACCACAAGAATGACTAAATCTGCAGTCGGATTCCTTGAGGTCGATGGCCATCACATCCCAATGAGACAACTGCAACTTTCTTCGAACAAACTCCTCGAACTCGAAGGGTGACACCTGCGCTTTTGTTAAACGAAATCAAAAAACCTTCATTGCAGAATATAGATGAATATAGTAGACATTAATCTGCTTGCGCACACACATCAAGGAGAGCAAGCAAAGCGCGAGCATGAGGTGATGATGTGAGATAATGTGAAAAAAACCGAAGAGGTGCACTGGAGTTTCGAAGAACCTCCTTCATTCCAACATTTCAACAAACAATAGTTGTGCATTCCAGGTGTTTCCTTCAGATTGTGCTTCTGACAGCTTGAGCTAATTTCCAATGCAAAGAGCACGCATGGCTCCCACTATCAACTTGTAAGGGTAGCGCAGCCAACTGGCCCAAATGAGATACTACGTATTTGAAAGCCACTATTGATCAAATAAATAAGTTGGCTCGGTCATTGTTAGCCATTTAGTAACACATGTTAAAACTGTTTATCATGTGTTGTGTAGTTATATATATATAGAGAGAGAGAGATATATATATATATAATTTCTAAACAGCAGAAGAACTGCATCCGCGACAGCATCGGACAATGCCGTTGCGGCCAAGGGGCCCGGTTTGAGGTATCCATGTCGATTCGATGGAACAGGTGCCGCGCATCAGCATTGCTGAGATCCAACTTCCTCAGCGCAGGTGCAGCTACGCAACGAACACTGCTGAGTTCGCGTCATAAAAATCAATGGTGGCCTGTGTGGCTGGATGCTTTTGCATATTCAAGTTATCTTCACCCAAATTTGAAAAAGTTAAGATTTTGCCAATATTGATGAAACCCATACCATCATATACCATCCAATTTTGCCACGTCCATTGCTGTTCTGCAAGGCACAAGAAGGCCAGCTGAATGTTCCGCCGGACTCGCTCAACTCGTTGCTGCGCTCGTGCCGCCAGAACCTCTGGATCCAGTTCTCCTCTGGCTAAGTAATGCAGCAGCTCACCTCACAGCAATGCCTAGTCTACAGCAGTGACAAGCACTTGCCAAGAGTAGCACTCTACAAATTGCAGTCTGCTGTCTTCGAGTCCAGACTATAGTGACTATAATGGCGTCTAGACTATAGTGACTATAGTGACTACATGTGGCTACAAATGGCTACTGCTCAAACTCAGTGCTACTTCCTGTCAAACAGTGCCCATCATGGCCGGTGGTGGTTCGCTTTGCCAAGTTGCTGAGGTCCACCAATTCACTGCCCTTGCCCTGACCTTCCACCTGGACACTGCTTGAAAGATACCACAGCGACTCTACTGTGCTGGATCTTCAAGTGCTACTTTGTTGGCAACGAAAGGATGTTCCGAATGGTCTCAAAGGCTTAAAACAAAACCCTGCCAAGATCAAATTACCGCATCTTTGCTCAACAAATACATCGTGCGGTCAGTGGAAGTTCGTCCAGTCAGGGACACACCTGGTCCAGGCGATAAAAGAGTTGCTTCAAGTCCGCATCGCAAACCTGTGGCTGCAGGAAGCATGAAGCACAGCTTGGAAAGTCATCTTCTCCACATCGCTACTGTGGGGGGACTCACCACTGGAGAAACTTCCTTTGCAAGCTGAGCAACGGCTTCTTGGGGAACCGCCAGAGTGTCGCGCACCAGGTGCTTGAACTCTTTCCAGTCTAAGGTACCAGACCTATCGCGGTCGCAGAACGAAAAAAGCCTCGCAGAGGACAGTGCATTGGCGTCTGCCTACTCTGAGAGATCGGGCAAAAAGGCTGGTGCCAACAGATACTTTACCCTGCTCTGCTCAGCAGCTTGAAGTAATTGCCACGCCCGAAAAGAAAAGCAAAACATCTAAGCAAAGGCAATCACTGTTCATTCTGCCATGGCCTTTAGAGCTTCAAATCCCAAATTGGCAAGTCCATGGGAGAGGGACCTCCCTGTACGAAGACCTCATCATCATCATCATCATCATCATCATCATCATCATCATCATCATCATCATCATCATCATCATCATCATCATCATCATCATCATCATGCGTTTCATTTCTTCTATGTTGTTCTAAGAGAAGCAAGACATCCCAGGGCAAGTTGCAGCCATGAAACTGATGCCAGGTGTAGTCCTTCAGGCGCTTGGCAGCATTGAGTCGCTGCCGCACGCGAAGGAGGACTTCGTGGTTTGGGTCGAGGCCATGACCAGCAGGCAGAATCCAATCTGCTTTCTTCCTGTCGTGACGAGTCGTGACTTCAAATGTTTGACTGGGACACTCTTTGCTTCCAATCTTGCGCTGCACAGCGACTCTTGTCTTCAGGGCAAAACATGGGACACTCAAAGGGGAAATCCACGGAACCGGAATGTGTTCGTGGCCAACCTGGGTTACTAACTGCCTCACATGCTGCAGCCCCCAGATCCTGGTGAGTGTATCAACAGGTCGCAGCAGTTTCGCTTCTTCTGCTTCTTTTGAACGCCACTTCTTCAGCACAGAGGAATACATGGGACCCCCTTTGGGGGTCGAAAATGCGGGGAGTGGCAGTAATGGAAAGCAGCAGCTATTGCTGTGAAGGCAAGTAAGTTCAAACCCATGTGTCTGAAAGCCAACCGGTGTGGGCAGATGCTTCCGATTGTGCTAGATTATGCAAGAAGCAGTCACGGGAAACCTCCAAAGCCAACAGCATTGAATCGTGGACTCCATCTTGGTCCTGAAGTGCTTCTTCAATCGATTTGAGCCAGCAGCAGTGAGTAGTTCAACTTGGCTGTCCACTGTCAGCTTGGGCTTAGCAACTTCACCCGGTTGTGAAAGCGTAATGCTTTCGTAACTTCGCGCCACACCAGCCGTGGAACTGCCTGAGATCATGTTTGTTGAAACCTGAAATGTCAAGGAAATGCCTAGGCATGATCTCAGCATATTCGTTCATTTGCCTAGGCATGAAATCGTTCCGTATCAATCAAGCACACCACTTGAAGCACAGGTCCATTGCCACCATCTGGCAACAATCGTGGGCTCCTCCAAGCCGGCTCTCGGCTTTACTCCGACATGTTTGCTGGCCTCATCACTTGACAAGTCCCACTGAAAAGATCTAACGCGGTCGGTGGCACCGTTAAGAAGATTTGTTATTGGAGGCATGCAATTTCTGGAATTTCGCAGAACCAAACGCCGGTTTTCTTGTTGGAAATCCGACCTGATGTAGCTGCTGCCTTCAACCCCCTCCTCAATCACCTTCCATCGCCTTCCATCCCCTCCCTTCTACCCCTTTGGGCCCTTTCCATCGCCTCATTTTTCCAGAAGCCCTCAGCAAAGCGCCGTGGGAGCTTGCGTGCCAGCTCCTCAATCACATCTGCATTTTTCAATTGCTGAAAGGGACAGGGAACAAGAAATGCCTAGGTTGACTGAGGGATGGGATCGCAACTCATAACTCGTTTCCTGTTGACTTGATACGTGGCTGTCTGTTGTATGAGATGGCCCTGGCTAAATTGATCTCATGTTACATTCAAGGCACCGAAAACAACATATTGCATACCTATGCATCTCTTACAATACAATAGAAAGTGTAATCCTAACGTCTCAGCAGGCTGGGGTGCACTCTACTTCGCACGTGGCTCCCTCTTTGCAAACGTTTTTTACCAATCTATTCACTGTACGTTCCATAGTCCCAGCATAATCTGAACCTGCCTCGCTGGCTGGCCTCGGTGATCTAGTCAGCTAGGACGTTGTGAGAGTCGAAACACTGGAATCTGTGAAGGTCAAAACAAACGCTTCAAGTGGACAAAACCACCTCTGACACCAAAGGCATTTGGTTCATTAGATCCTCTGAGAGACATTGATTAGAAAGTCACAGAGAGACCAAACTCATGGATAGTCGGCATGGCCCATCCGTTACAACCTTGGCAGCCAAAGACCGAGACTGCTCCCTCAAAAGAAGGCAGAAGAGGCATGGCATGGCAGAGATCGCAGCATTTTTAGACACTCTGGGCCTGGAATTGCACCGAGAGTGCAGGGTGTGCAAAGGCCATAAGTAACGTGGAACAACTTTGGCTCGGGTGCCCTTTGTTGGTCTAGAAGAAACGCCTGTTGGTTTTGATTCTTCTTGAAGAGTCAGTCTTCGGCTGAAACATGGAGTCTTCGTTTGGGTTTCATTAGTGCCCTTTTGTAGAAACAGGTTGGGTTAATATGATTTATGGCTGTTAATGCATGTTAACACGATATCATCCGGTGATCCTCCCCAGCCCTCGGAGCACCCCGAATCGCAACTGCGAAATCGCTGGGGCCCAGGCATCGGACGTCGACGCTGCCGTGCGCGACAGCTTTCTGCACGCCGTTGAAGCCACTCCAACACGTCCTCCTGGTGAGGTCAGCGCTGGGCGACTCAAGGACCCCAAGAGATCAGTGCCTAAGCGGCTAATCTGCTCTCTGGCAAACCCGTTGTAGTAAACCCATTTTACAGTAAACATATAATTACAGTAAATACATATAATTACAGTAGTAAACATAATAACATTGTAGTAAACATTTCTGTTCTTATATGTAATCACCTTTTGATTCCCATACTGTCAATTGATCTGTGTCTTCTGGCCATCAACCTCTCACATTGGCTCAATGTCGTGTCATCTTGAAAAAGTCTCACAGCGTCTTGAAGCGCATGTCCATATAGCCAGTATCAAGCTTTGTGATCCACTTAAGGTTCAACGTCCGTTTCTCCTCTTTCAAGTACGGCAACAAATCCAGGACGAGCGGTTCGTGGGCATCTTGGGCATGGTGATCCCAGTATGATGAAGCTTGAAGCACCTGACGTGGCCATTTTTAGTTCATTGGCATTCAAGTCCTGTAATCCGTCCACTGCATAGGTAGTTTGGTGCTGACATAAGGGGTGTTCGTGAAGAATCGTGAATTTGGAACGTTGAGGGCAACCCGATCATGAACAATGGCACATTGGGTTTGCCTCTTGAAAGTTAGCTGTGAGCAGAATGGAATCTGTGTTTCAGGTCGATGGCAATCTCGAAATATCACAGAGAACTGTCGCACCGAAAAATGATGATTTTGGTGGAGAACCGGTATACCATGTATGGATAGCCCAATTGGGGCTCACGCTTTCCATTCTAAGCGAGGAAAAAATACATATGCAACGGACAACAAAGAGGGGTCTGCAATCTGTAAGTATTGTTTATTCAAGACAGCATCAAGAAAATATGGACAAGACACTTCCAACTTTGGTACGCTATCCATCATGCCAAATTGATGTAATGGTCATAGGTGTGCTGTTCACTTCCTCCAGAGTCCGCTTCCTGCTTGTAAGTCCATTTTGGCAGGGCAAGAATTCGGCCTCTCTCCCAAGCTCGAGATGAAAATGCACGAAATTGGTTTTACGAAACTTTACGAAAATATGGGGCTTCTCAAGCCACAGGGGACCCCCCAAGTTATGGTTGGTTTATTACTATAAATTGCTAATAAAGGATGATTTAGTGGTACTGTACCCCTGTTTTAATAAACCACCATATACCTCATGCAATCAAAAAAAGCTGAATGCATTGTGCCTTCTCCGTTCCCGCGCCAAAAACAACTATGCCAGTTTCAGCTGCTTCAAAAAAACAAGCCTTTGGGACACTTGCATCAAACAAGAGAAAAAGCAAGATCTTGCTATCGACAAAACATGGAGGGGATGCTGCTGGACCACTGATGCCTTTGTGTGTGAACAGAATGCGTTCCTCCTTAGTCGTGATGGTGTCGATGGTGACTTTATATCTTGGAAACAATCCCAAGACCTGCCTCACTGGCATATCTTCCTCACAACGGATCTATGAATGGATGCTGCAAACACCGTGGTGTAGTGACATGGATACAACAACGATTCAATAACATTCCTAGTGCATGTTCTTGCCTGCCTAGAGATACATCCCTCACTGAGTTCAGATCAAAGACAGTGCTGCCCATGCAGGCCGCCACCTGCAAGCAAGTCAAAGCCACAGAACGCACAGCAGTGCAGCAGCAGCCAATAGCACCTCCAGTGAAACACCGGTCAGACTCCTGAGCAGGCGCCCAAGCAAAGGGGCCAAGGTGCAGGGTGACTTCTGCGGTGAAAAAGATCTGACATTTCCCAAATTTCGCCAAAGGGTCCCCAAAGGGTTCCCCCTTTTCTTGTTGATCTCCTGACTTCATCCATCATGCAACAGAAATAAGCCAAGTCAAAAAGTTCATGTCCCCGGCACCAGAACATACTTATTCCGGTTCCCTGTAAACAAATGGACGGCGCTACCATTCTGGGGACGTTTGGTATACTGTTGCATTCAAAGCACCATGAATGAATTCTTCGGTTCACAAAGACTTGGCTGGATAGGATCCTCGTCCAGGCTTCCGAGGGAAGCAAAAGTGGCACAAGTCCCGGTCTCACTCCAGTCACCTGCAATGCTGGAAACTGACACTTGAAATAACAAAGAGGTAAATATGATATGCATATACATACATGAGGTAGATGTCGAAATATGTAACCTACACACTTCATATGGGTTGGTATTCATTGCAACTGGGTGCGCAAATACATACAGAAACTCAATCGAGGTATAGATAGGCACACAAGATTGCCGGTTGATTTGCCTCTTGTAATTTCCTCAATGCTCAAACTCAAGCCTTGAGATTGAAGGAGTCAGCAATGCGGTGAGCTAGATCAGTAGCGCCACCTGAGCATCCCAAGAAACCGTGGCATCCACGGCAAAGTCTGCGCAGCACTGACATGACAGGCTTCTGTGATGGTCAATGCTCCTTGGTGTAGAATCCACATGTGGGACGACCAGGGCAGCTCAAGCTTCCGAAGTGGACTGGCTTCGCAGGAAATCTTTCAGCGGATCCCCGATAACCAGCTACTGCTATTCTTTGCACTCAGCCAACAGCACCCTGGACGCCAGCCTGGACCCCTTTCAAAAATGCCCGAGAATTAGACTGGTCCAGGCATTGAGAACTGAATTTCCTCCCAAGACAAGAGTCTTAAATATATGTAAATGAACAATTACTTGTTTATCTTTTTTCAAAGCACAAATGAAACTGACATATCCACAAGATTCTTTTTGAAAATGGCCTTTCACCACGCGGTCAGTACCGCAGCACACGGCATCGACAACACCTGAATCACCACCTGGATCACCCTGGACCCGGACTGGACATTGGCCCAAAAGTTCGCCAGCACCGATCCGTCTTTTGGAAGAAGCCCAATGTAGCTTCCGGGAGGCTGGATTTTGTAGAGAATATAAAAGAAGAAAAGCAGCTGTTTTTGAGAATTTCGTAACGTCAAAAAAGCGGCTGGGAGAAACAGAATGACTGAGGCAGCGGCAACTTCTGGCATAGCTCAGGCCGCCGGAAGCAACCAGGACAGCCTCCCAAAAATGGAGCTGAGCGAGTTGTGTTCGCAGCATGACAAAGCTGCAGGCAGTAGCACAAAGTAGATCTGCCTCGGCAAGAATCTCTTCCCGCTTCTCATTCCTAAGCACGACAAAGCAGTCATCTCACAAGTGCTGACAGGATGGACAGAATGGTTTGAAGCGCTTCGGCTTGCGGATCTAAGGGCCACGCTTCAAGTATTCAACCCGATAACGAGCAGGACCAGGGCCCTGGTGAAAGATCTTCCAAGTGAGTTGTCTCTCCAAGCTTCTGAACATGTGACACCCTCTTTTCCTTTGAGTGCGAAACGGGTTGAGTCAAATTCGAATTCCAATTCAGCAAAGGCCCCAGTTGCAATTTTGCTCATTCCTCCTAAGCGCTGTTCGTACCACACAAAGCCCCACAATGACAGGCATCTTGCTCAGCCTTCAATCTTTCCCAAATGCCTTGTGTTTAGGAGCAGCAAGGCCACTGCCAAGGATCGCTGCCCTCGCTGCCCTCACTGCCCTCACTGCCCTCACTGCCCTGGCTTCCCGGCATCCACTGCGGACACTGTCAGACACTCAGCTTCGGTGCAGAGTTCCACCGAGGCAGCACGACACTCCTGGAGCTCCAGCTGGAGGCAGAACCCTTCACGGGGCAGCTTTACCACCAGTTGGATGTCTTCGATGTTTTTACTTCTAAATTGAACTACTTTCAACTGATGCAAATGATGTAAGAAATGGCAAATTGCATTTTGGTTTCGAATGATCCAAAGCTTCCAAAAATTCTTTGCTCTAAATTTTCTAAATGCTTCCAAATCCTGACCTTATGCACTTGATGTCCCCTCTTCAACAGACTCCACCTCGCGCAGCACTCCTGCTGTAACATCTCTACAATCAGACGCGCTGATTTGTTGCAGAAGAGCTGCCCCAGCTTCTTTTCATGGTACCTCCATTCTCGCAGTCTCGGAGCCAAAGCAAATCATTACAAGATTTACTTCCAAGCTGACTTTCTTGTGTGTGTGCGTGATAGTCTTCGGTGCACAAAGCGTCAATGTCGTCCAGAAATAAACATAACTATACTTCAATGATCTTCGAAATATGCATAGATGCATTGCACGACATCACATCAAAGCACGTCACATCATATTACACTCCTCGCAAGCACGTACCAGTCCTCACAATACCCTCCCTTTGCTTCCGCACTTGATGCCATGAGACTCCACAAGGGCAATGAACTTTTCCGGAGGATATCGACGAAAGGCCTGACCGAGTACACACGCCATGTGTCACCCAAGTCCCGTCTCCACGAGGGAAGCTGCCTTCTGGAAGAAGCTGCCATCCGAGTCGTCCTCCTGAGACTCCATGAAGCTGCTGTTGTCGCCACAAAAACTCGGATGAGACTCATGAGAGCTGCCACAAAAACTGCTGCTATGAATTTCGCTGTTTCTCGGATTCCCGGATTGGAACCCTTGCATCTGCAATTGGAATCACCTCTCGCGCAGGTCACTGAGCTTCCACATGTGTCCCATTGCCACATTGCAAGTCCCCTGGTTAAACTTGGAAGACTTTCGCCGCTTGCAAAATAGTGGGGTAAGCGACTCGAGGAAGGTACCCTTGAAATCTCCCAACGAGCTGCGTTCGTCAGAATTCCCCAGTGGTAGTTTGATGGATTGAAAGAATGAAATGCAAGCTGCAACAAGCTGCTACGAGCTGCAACAAGCTGCTACACGCTGCAACAAGCTGCTACAACTCCCCACCACAGACTCCTCAACTGAAGGTGAAGGAGGCGAGGAAGGCCCTGAGGAATGGTAGGCTTTGTCAAGCTTTTCCTGGAGATCAAAGTCATGGCCGTTTGCGGTTCCAAAATTGCAGTAACGTGACATGATAAAGTTTTCCCCAAAAAAAACTGGGTCTGGTTGGGAGCCTCTCATGCAAAAAGAAAGCTCGCCCTAATGTAGGTCACACTTGCAGACATCTTGTTGACCCCTGATTATGGGTGGGTTTCCCAACAAAATCACTGTAAGTATCGATGCAGGGTCTTTAGCTATTTCATTTGTCAATCCAAGTTGACCCGAAGACCTAAAGCAAAGACACAGCCCTGGTTGCAGCGCTCCGAAATGTTCGTAAAGTTGCAGCGTCCCCCACCGCTAATCCTGCACCAAGCTAGCAACGGTACTCTGGTTTTGCGAACACCCACTGACCACCGAAGAAACACCAAAGAACTGCCACAGCTCGATGTATCAAAGGCAAAGAATGTGGAAATTTGACAATATGTGAGACATTTTGCTTGTCCCTTGGACACACCAGCAATGACAGTAGGATGTGCATGGCAATCGCTGCTCATCCAGCTAGGATCTGCCAATCCTGATCTTCTTCCCCAACTCGCCGTTCTTCTCCAAGAGGGTGACAGGACGCCCCCGTCTCCCTGGAGCAGAGACCAAATTTTCGGATCTATCGAATGGGTGTTCATGTTTGTTCTTCCAATTCGAGTCTTTCCAAATTCTTCCACACCCAGGTCCCCATTTTGCACCCCTGGCATCGGCACAAGCTGTACACTGTACACATTCTCACTGCTCAATGGGAGTGGCATTGGGCATTTGGAGCATCAAGATGGCAACAGCCAATGGCATCCATTGTTTTCCTCCAGAGTTCGAGGATGTTAAAGCTGCTTTCCAGCCCAAGACCCTCTCCATGACGTGTATGCTCTAGCACTAGGAGTGCATGAGATCACGTAGATCTTCAGGTTGCTTTGCCTGACATCAGCGAAGATCAGCAGTCCCAATTCATCATCTTCCAAGCCGCTGATCTTGCAACGTCTCCCCAAAACTGCCTATGAACCCAGGAATTACCCAGGAATTACCCAGGAATTACCCAAGAATTACCCAGGAATTACCCAGGAATTACCCAGGAATTACCCAGGACTCACCTAGCAATTACCCAGCGATCACCCAGGAATTAATTACCCAGGAATTACCCAGGAATTACCCAGGAATTACCCAGGAATTACCCAGGAATTACCCAGGAATTACCCAGGAATTACCCAGGAATTACCCAGGAATTACCCAGGAATTACCCAGGAATTACCCAGGAATTACCCAGGAATTACCCAGGAATTACCCAGGAATTACCCAGGAATTACCCAGGAATTACCCAGGAATTACCCAGGAATTACCCAGGAATTACCCAGGAATTACCCAGGAATTACCCAGGAATTACCCAGGAATTACCCAGGAATTACCCAGGAATTACCCAGGAATTACCCAGGAATTACCCAGGAATTACCCAGGAATTACCCAGGAATTACCCAGGAATTACCCAAGAATTACCCAGGAATTACCCAGGAATTACCCAGGAATTACCCAGGAATTACCCAGGAATTACCCAGGAATTACCCAGGAATTACCCAGGAATTACCCAAGAATTACCCAGGAATTACCCAGGAATTACCCAGGAATTACCCAGGACCCATCTAGCAAGTCCCCAGCGTTCACACAGCAATTAACCAATCACACGTAGAGTTCGACTGGACCCAACTAACTAATTAAATAGATCTACCACTCCACCAGTTGCTTTGTGGCATTCATTCTCAGGAGGAACAGGTTGACTCATTTTGGCTGCCTGGCTATCTTAGCATCTGCCTCTTGGTTTCAACAAGGCGCCTCATTTGGACTTGGAGTCAGGACCATCCGGTGAGATCAGCCAGTTTGTCCTGAATGGGCGACCGCCCTCAGGTCGGCACATGTGGGGTCACCACGTGGTTTCCTGATCCCCAAAAGAAGCGGCACGCCTATATACCCTGATTCCCACTTGAAGACCAAAACAACACCTTGAGGACTTCAGTGCAGATGAGGCTCCAAAATTGCAGACTTTCTTTGTACTTTCAGCACTTGGCAGTCAAGCAGCTGCTCTCCTGGAGGTGTCCATCTTGCTGGGAATGGCCCTCTCATCCAGTCTCCCCTTATGTCAGACTCCCTTGTTTTCCACTCGAAAAAATCTGAACATTGCATTCTGAACCCCAGAGCGGTACAGAGTCGATCCCCTTTCCACCTCCAGAGGAGCGATCTTCGAGAGCTTCGATCTCGCGCAACACCTGCAGTGAAGATCCCCACCTTTGACCTTGTCTTTGCCTATCTCCTTGCCCTCATGACTTCTCTTAAGACACGTACTTGTAACACACGTTCGGACGCTGTCTGTTCAAAGACCGTAGATTAGAGATGAACTTTCACCAAACACGGAGAGATGGTGTATGCTATGTGCCTGCACATTTGTGCATGTAAATGCACTTGACGAGATCTTTGAAGGTTCTACCAGCTGTCCAAGATCTGAATGGATGAAGACGGAACGGGCATTTATGGATTTAGATTTTCTTTCGGACCCAAGGAGGAAGACTGCATTTCAACTTACAAGTGAAAGCATGTGCGTCAGCTGCTCCTGTTGCTGCAGGATGCTTTCACCAGGGTCCTTTCTTTGGATCAGATCCTTTCGTGCCTTTTCTTTCGAGTATGTCAGGGCTCATGCTTCCGCATGTCACACACCTCTGAGTAATCCACAAAGCCCAGGCTGAATAGTTACGACGAGGAAAGGGTTCCGGCCTTCTTCAGCTTTCGAACTTCCTTCGCAACATTGTTGACATCCAGTCCTTCAGGGACCTCAGCAAAACCCCAAAGCTTCCCCTGCAGTAGTCATTTACCGATTGAGAATCACCCGTACTATGAAGTTGAAACCACTTTAGCTGCAGAGTCAAAAGTATTGCAACTTGCATCCAAGCGACCGCGTCACCTTGGAACGGGAAGCGGAATGATAGGCTGAAGACTGAAACTGAGCGGGTTCCACTCCTAGGAAATGCACCTGTCACCTGTGGTCATTCTGCCCAGACCCTGCTTCATACCGACTGCAGCTTCCACACAAATGTGAGGTTCGCAACACTCGTTCTTGAAGTCTGACATAGTCTGACCAGTTGACAGGTTTGGGGTCAGCGAGTGGTCCTGCCGTTCTGTCAGAATGCAAGGTGTGAAGATCCAAGTCAGCCAAGGAACCCGGGGAAGCCATGGAATTTCCCTTCAGCTGAAGAGTCACGGTTGCACTGCTCACACTCGCCATGGCGGTGAGCTGACACTGGCCTCTTTGGGCAGCTGAAAGGACAACCTTTCAGTGGCTCAGTATCTCAACAAATGTGTGATTGGATCCACTAGTTTCCCTCAAAGAGTATGGAGTACAACTTTTTTCAGAAAGTCTACTTCACAAACAAAATGGCAGAAAACCATATCTTGCAAAGTTTGTTTCTGCTTAGTTTCTGCTGGTGGGTTAATCATTCTCCCAGGATGAGCTAGCTGAGCCATGATCAACCTTTATATTGCGAATGGTCGTTGATGTCCCACGAGGTTTCGCTAACGTGCCCTAGTCCCTGGTGAACCAGTTGGATGATCATCACCCCTTGACACTAAACCATTGCTGTTGACCATGGCAAATGCAGACCTCGAGCCGCAGCAGTAGACCAGAACTGAGAGGAGATTCACAGTAAGAAGGAAGGGTATCCGCACCTCACATCCACATGAGCGACAACTTCTATCTATGAATTCAAAACTTCCCTACCACCGAATACGACTTTCAACCAAGCTAAAAAATGTGGCTGCTCACATAGCATGAACAACGTCACAACTGCAACAACATCTGCACCTGCAGTCATGGCAGCCATCATGCCGGCAGCGCCACCCCCAAGCCTGGCAGGGGATTCTGTGGGGAGAGCAGGACTATCAACGCATAGAACCTATGACTTTCATAAACCTGATGGTCCAGTCAACAAATGGATGGCTTTTAGGCTGGATATAACTTATACTTAAGTCTTTTGGTTATATAATGATGTGTCCATTTAGTCGCTATTTTCAATCGAGGCATGTTGCCATAAATCAAAAGTAGTCAAAAGTATGACTAGCCGTGGTACCAAAAGAACCTATCAGCCTCTCAGTTGATTATGGTGCAAATATGTTCCACTGCAGCGTCTGAATCGTCTTCAGATTGCCAGTACAAAGGTCTCCATCAGTGCGGTTCAAAAGATGAAATCAACCAACCGATATCGATTGCGATATCTAATCAGGAGATATCAAGAGAACCAGGAGATCGATAATCGTTAACATAACCCAAAATCTTTACTTACATGTCAAGTTCACCAAGAGGTACCAAGAGTGAGAAGCAAATCTTGTGGCTCTGCTAAAATCTTCGTGCGTAACTCCCTGATCACCAGCCGGGCTGACACCACCACTGGCGCGGAGGCCGCTTCATGACCTACGAGGAAGGTGCTTTGTCACCCCCAGTGCCGCGAGAGCTCTTCCATCGGACAAAACTCTGTTGGCAAAACGAAAGTGACTCAGAAAGTGACTCGCAAAGTGACTGAGAAGTGACTTACAAGTTTTCCTATTAGTCCTTGTGTTTTCTGGCACAGGGGTTGCACTGTTGCGCTTGCCTTGTGCTCTGCGCCCCAGCGCTCTTGGGCGGCCCAGTCGTAGAGGTTGTCTTGCAGCACATATCCCTGTGTGATCAATGGAAAGATCAACGTGTAAAGACTCAGGAAGATTCCAAGTGATTTGCTTGGATTGGTTTCTTTCCAGGTCTCTTGGGAGGAAATCTGACTTTTGCTATGCCCACATTCTACACAGTCTCAGGCTTGGGAATCTGCTAGCATGCCAAAATTCAAGCAAACACAATAAAACCAGCCTATAAGAACACAAACCCTCAAACATATGAAATTTGGAAAAGCTGCAGATGCTACCAGCATCTCTGGCCTGGGGATCGTGGTTGAAGGTTCACGCTGGTTCCAGCAAGCAATTTCCGGGTTGAACCTTTTGGGAACCCACGGTGAAGAGTTTGGGAAAGGTACTTCCTGCCGGAGTTGCAGGAGGAAAGGTTTCAGGGTATCTTCTTTCAAGGCCGCAAGTTTCATGCAAAATTCGGGCATCTGATGTCCACTTGTTGAACCCAAAAAATGATACCTGGTGTCCCCCTAAACCGCAATGGCTTGAAACCTTCCAATCTAGCAACAAAACGCATAGAAGTTGCCGCGTGCCAGGCCTACCCTGGGAATTGTGGGCACCAGAGCGATTGCATCCATCCACAGGAGCGGAAGTCTTGTGGCGACTTTCCCGGTCGAAAACTGACACCGTTGATCCGTTCGAACCCGTAATCGAAAGGAAGGCAGATCCTTGATCCTGGCTATAGCCAAATGGTGCCAAATGATGCCAAATGTATTTTCTGGAGGCAAATCTGCTACATGTTGAAGTCTGACATGTCATGGTCAGCAAGATTTGCTTCTGGCCATTTCCGACCCACAAAGCTTTGAGAAGCACGCAGCAAGCTCCGCCCTGAGTGAAAGATCTGCACATGCTTCATCGTGTGGTATGTTTTTTGACCTATGTGTGGGTAGCTGGGGTCGTCGATGCTGAAAACTTTCTTGGAAGGGGAAAACAAACCTGCGCAAAAATAACTTCTCATGACGCCTGGTTGCAATTAGGGAATGCTGTGACCACTCTCTTTGTAGTACAAAACAGATGGACCATGGTCAGGAAAACAGTTTACAAGAAAACCAATAGGTTTGCAAGGTTCACTTCTACAAAATGATCCGTTTTATATCATTGCTACCTAAAAAACACTGCTCTGCAAAAGGATTTCGCCATAACCTGCAGCACCTCAAAATGAGAAAACATTCTCTATAGAATCATTGGCCTGATCATTTTGTAGACCTAGACACCTTGGGATCCATGAACGTCCCCCCTGTTGATTGCCAGGGCAGCTTAACAAATGCTGATCATTAATCAACCATCCTTAACCAGTGTTAACCATGACGAACACTAGCAAGGAGAGCCATCATTGACAATTATCAGTAACCATTGATATCCAGCTATGATCCATTTATGACCCAACTGGAAAGAAAGAGAAAATCCCTTATAGATCATGATTGGCCGTAAGTAGCCATCATTGACCATGATATTGCCCAAAAAATAGGGCAGATTGCCATCACGTGACCAAAACATACAATTGGGCCGTAACGGGATGGTGTTTCTATGTGTCTGCCTGGTTTCTTCCTTTTTTGTGGGCCAATGCACGCTACAAAATGATGAGGCCGCCTCCCTCGAGCCTTGATCCGAATATGATTTGGGAATATCTGGAGCAGAAATTATGTACTGCCAAATCACCACAGAATCTGGGATAGAAAACATGATTGGTCGTTTCTCTTTGTGCATGTTTTTTTGGCCGCGTCCAAAGCCGGTTTCTTGCGGAGTTGCCACGAAATGGCGAGCAGCGACGGCTGCAAGACGCACCAGAAAGGACGACCTCCAAAGGAGCATCGGCTGAGCATCACGAAGTGTTGCTTGAAAAAGGTAACTTGCCATTGCTTGGCATCTCAGGTGCTTCATTTTCGACCACATCATCTGCTCGGTCCTTCAAGCTGCACTGGCGAAGAGCCCAGCAGCTTAAGGTGGTCCCCCCTAACAGTTGAAGGTTCAGATCGTCCTCAGCACTCTGGCTGTGCCTACCCATGCTAGTTGCTTTGCAACAATTCGGAGTGTCCAGAGGCTGCCACCGTCCTCACCTTGAAGGCTTGGTGGCGGCAAGTCGCCGCTGACATTTCCAGTTCATTATCAAGCTGCTCAAAGTGCAGCCTGGATCCTACTTTTCCTACTTTCACTTCTCCTTCTTCTCTGACTTCTTGGCGTGTCCGTTCTCTGACTTCTTGGCATGTCCGTTCGGTGTTATTAGCCTCGGAATGCAATGTTCGCAGTCCCCGCTGAAGAAATTGCCCTTCCAGGTGCCCCGCAGCTTTTCGCTGATCTCTGCAAGTACCGACGCGAAGACCTCGACATCCGCCGGACATCCGCAGTTTGTCACTGACGCTACGCCACAGACTTTCGAAGAGTGCTACGCCTGCAACAAATTGCAACTGCATCATGTCCTCTGCGACTTATCCTCCCAAATCCACGGTCTCCAGAAATTGAGGATCCCAACAAGACCAACAAAGGCCCATTGCGTAGCATCAATGCTGTGACCTAAGGTGTTGATAGGGAGGTTGAAATGGCATGCTTACCAACAATGTGGGTATGGGCGACAACAAAACATCAAAGAGACAACATGGAAATTGAACGTCGAGCAGGAGCCATCCGTTTTGAGGAATGATGATGCTTAAAAAGATGTGGTCCAATCATACAAGGCGGTGCGATAGGGAGAATCATTCAGAAAGCTTCGGCCACAGCAAAAGGCTTCAGCTTTGATCTCAGCTTTCGGCCAAACCAGACAATAGAAATCAGTACCGTGGCCATTTTTCCTCAGTGCCGGTTGCACAAGCTATAAGTACTATACGGTCGGTTTCCAAGACTATAAATTCAAATTCAATGCTCACTATGTTCAATGAATTCAATGCAGATTGCTGAATGATCACTAATCATGTCGAATGAATTCATTGAATTTGAACAATTACATTTAAGCAAACGCAATAACGTCCACTGATGCATGGTGTGCACAAGTTGTGGGGTGATTCCAATCAATTTTGTCCACCTGCCCTAAGCCATCTCACCCGACCTTTTACAACATCCCTCTTCCACAGACTCACTAAACCTATGAAATGAGTTTGTGAATCAGGGGAACAACTCCTTGAAAAATATTTCTGAACCAAAACTCTCAACGGTAGGACTGATGATAGTTTGACTCAGCCGAAGAACGGCCAATGATGGTGAAGATTCTTGGTTGTATAATGTTTCAAATGATGTATAAATATACTACTGGTTGATGATGAATGTTTATCATGTGTGATCATGAGTAATGATTACAGCCCAAGCTACTTCCCAAATCTGCTGATGACCCCGAAAATGATCAGTTGGACACTGCGTCCCTGGGTGGCCCCGTGCCCTACGCGCTGCATCGTTTCTGAAGCATGGTCTCTCCAGCGTGGAAAACACTGTCTCAATCATAGTTTCATCTTTGAACCACGGACATTTTCTCCATTGTTGAATGCAATTGTTATCCATGAAGAGGTACATTTTCGCTGTGAAAAATGCCAAATACAAAGTGAAAAGATCTGTGTTTTGAAGTTCAAAGGCTTTCAAGGCATCTGGCAGACTGGGAAAGATCTGGGTGCTGTTCGAACTGTGGTGATCTTGGCGTTGGTGTCGGGACCAAACCATGAGATGGTCAGGAAAATGAAGACCTGCCGGTTGAGCACCCAGACAATAGACATCCAGCAGCGTCGAGTGTCAGACATATACCCAGGGAAATCTCAAGGAAAGGCTTGAAAGGAAATAGCCATCTTCATGACTTCAACAGACTTCATTGGAAGATGTTTATAGAAACAAAAACAAGCTACAGGCGGCTACATGTGGTCTTCAAAAACGGAGAATATATTGCAAAGCTGTCTACGTAGGTCGGTGGGTCGCTTGTGCCCCCAGGAAATGGTTCGCTTGTGCCCCCAGGAAATGGGTCGCTTGTGCCCCCAGGAAATGGGATGATGGTACATGCGTGTTTGCTTGTAGCACGGGTGCTTCTATGCTCGAACGTTAACATGCCCCACCCCTCCACCCCACCCCACCCCACCCTTGTTCCCACCCCTGCTCCCACCCCTTGTTCCCTTTAGTGCCTCACCCCCTTCCCCCCCTTGTTCCCTCAAGGGCGCAAGTGACCCGTTTCCTGGGGGCGCAAGTGACCCCTCAGGGGCGCAAGTGACCCTGGGGGCGCAAGTGACCCGTTTCCTGGGGGCGCAAGTGACCCCCTTGCCGTCTACGTATATAGTCTAGTCTGTCGGAGTCTCTGCCTGTCCAAATGCGGAGCAAATGGCGAAGATGGCAATCTGCAGGCCCGTGTAATGAGTCAAGAAAGCCAAAATTGCCAACAGTGAACACAGATGAACATGGTCACCCTGCTCAAACTAGCTGCAGATCAACAAATGCAACCTGTCACCGAAAAGGAATCAATGATCGGCTGATTCGAACGAAGGGAAGATCTTGCAAGACATAATGTGCATCCTAACACCGGGTTGCCACATGCACACAAGGTCGCTTCGTGTGGCTCTTCGAAAGCTGATACCTCATCCAAAATCGAGATGTTTTCGGTCAGGAAGGTGATACCTGAATGCATGTGACACATCGAGATTGTAAGAAAAAAATCAGAAGAGCATGAATGTATTCTGTGCAAACTTTTCAGAAAGAATGAATTCGGAACATGATGCAAAACTTGGCATGGGCAAAGAAATGAAACTCCTAAGATCGCTGAGTTGGCACAGGTCAAATGTGATGCCAGATCAAAAAACTACGTCGTACATCAGCCACCAACCAGCGAATGTTGGGATTCCAGTGTTATGAAACAACCATTCCCAACACCAACCAGTAGACTATAAGAATTCCATTCTTTGGTTCACAATCTTACACAATGCGGAGCCAAACCCTTAGGTGTTCATCTCGTTGGGAATTTCCATGACTTGTCAATTTAGTCCTCGACCCCCTCCTCCCGGGATGGCCTGCTTGCAGTTGACCAGAAGCAAAGGCCACCTTGGGATGACCACTGGAACTTCACCGCACGTGCCGAGAAGAGTTGCCAGCTGCCGCTAGCCTTATTGAAAGTTGTTTGGCCTCATTCATCCTGACTTCTATGGTTGCAAAATGCTACAATCTCCTCAAATGCATCCGTTGGTGGCCCCATTGAATCCTCGACGATAAAACACCATCCCTGTATGGTATACTGCCATGGTTGCGTAATGCCAACCAGCCCAGCATGTGGAAAGGCAAACCAAACTCAAATCTTACTGGGGACATGTTCATCCACGCATTTTTGGGCCACGTCCATGGCTTCTCCTTTTCTACATGACAATATCATATAAAATGATAGAAAATGCCATGAGTCCCAAAACGCTTGAAGTTAACCACGACTAATGAATCGTAGTCGAAACTTTAGCGCGGTCGAGCAGCTGGAAGGAGAAGCGTTCCTGCTCCAATGTTTGTCAAAAACATCTGCTCATACCTTGCCCAAAGACAGTGCTGATCTCGCAATCGAACAAAAGGGACTTTGAGTAACTGAGGAGCTTTGTCCTTTGGTTCACGAATCCTGCAACCCCAGAATCTGGGAAAGTCGGAATTCTACTGGGTCAATGGCAAAAGTGAACAAAAACGGATTGGCTTCAAATGATCGTTGGCATCTCTTTGTGGAAACACAGAGCCCATTTGCTCTGGGCTCCTTGGGACTTCCCATGGGGACTTCACAGGACAAATATCCCGCTACCCGGTAGCTACCCCCAACCATCAGCGGGGCACGGAGAGAGTTTCTCCTTTTGATTGCGCATTCCTTGCTGCGCCGCTGAGACGGTGCCATCGCCTCGACCAAAGCAACGTTTTGACACTGGTTACGCCGAACTCAAAATGACATGTGTTTCATAGGAAGACCAATTGTTCCCCAGATAGCTGGAAGCTATAGGGGTTCTTACTTCCCAAATAACAGGTCACTGTCGGCAAACTTTCTGGCTGAAGGTGCTGTGTGCCAGGTGCTGTCGGCAGGTGCTGTGTGCCAGGTGCTGGTGCCAGATGTTGTCGGCAGGTGCTGTCGGCAGGTGCTGTCGGCAGGTGCTGTCGGGAGGTGCTGTTGGTGAAATGTGCAGGAATGTGCTGTGGCCAGGTGCTGTCGGCAGGTGCTGTGTGCCAGGTGTTGGTGCCAGGTGCTGTCGGCAGGTGCTGTCGGCAGGTGCTGTGTGCCAGGTGCTGTCGGCAGGTGCTGTGTGGCCAGGTGCTGTCGGCAGGTGTTGT
>VSDK01025830.1:30374-72403 GCA_009767595.1 Symbiodinium kawagutii | reverse complement strand
AGTTCTATTCCAAGAGAAGGAAGAGTTCCATTCCAAGGTCGAAGAAGAATTCTATTCCAAGGAGAAAGAAGAGTTCTATTGCAAGGAGAAAGAAGAGTTCGATTCCAAAGAGAAGGAAGAGTTCTTTTCCAAGGTCAAAGAAGAATTCTATTCCAAGGAGAAAGAAGAGTTTTATTCCAAGAGAAGGAAGAGTTCCATTCCAAGGTCCAAGAAGAATTCTTTTCCAAGGAGAAAGAAGAGTTCTATTGCAAGGAGAAAGAAGAGTTCTATTGCAAGGAGAAAGAAGAGTTCTATTCCAAAGAGAAAGAAGAGTTCTATTCCAAGAGAAGCAAGAGTTTTATTCCAAGGTCAAAGAAGAATTCCATTCCAAGGAGAACGAAGAGTTCTTTTGCAAGGAGAAAGAAGAGTTCTATTGCAAGGAGAAAGAAGGGTTCCATTCCAAGGAGAAAGAAGAGTTCTATTCCAAAAAGAAATGGAAATCGGAAAATTTCAGGTCAAGATTCAGAAGATGCCTTCAGACTTGAGAGCATGGCATTTGACATTTTCATCGAAATCATTGACAACAATTTTTGATCAAACATTAGAACCTACTTGATTCCCTACCCCAACCTTGTTGTCCATACATGTTCTATCTGGGGTCTATGCCGGTGTAATTTTTTGTTTGGGCCACATTTATAAGTGCAGATTGCGATTGAAACAATTGTTTACTTGCGGAATCTCCCCGCGGAGTACTTTCAAGGAATCATGCGTGTGGCTGGAGCGGTTTTGTTGGCGTCCAAGGTGAAGACACAGCAGGGACACCACCAAGAGAAGCACCCCAAGGGGCTTGGCCTGACCAGGAATCCAAACCTCTTTGAAACCCGGCTGACGGCTACTGCAATTTGCAAAAACAAAGTCTAAACACTCAGCAGGTCCGAATTGTCCAGGTCATAGAAGTCTCGACCATATGGCCAAGAAAGCCTCGATATCACTGCCTTTTTTGCCACCCATGGAGAAGCCAGCTGTTCCTAGCCTCGGAAAATGACTGAGACTGCCAACCAGCATTGGCTATGTGAAAAACCGGCAGGAAAACCGTACTCTTCTCATGCTTATGCTCAAGGATTGGTCTAGCGGTGTATTTTACGGTAGATGTCTTGACATCTGCGCACACCCTGTGGAAAGGTTTGATTGTGCAACTGCACTGGCTGCTTCTTAAGCTTCCCCACGTAATGCCAAAA
Organism: Symbiodinium kawagutii; assembly: GCA_009767595.1. Lineage (NCBI taxonomy): Eukaryota > Dinophyceae > Suessiales > Symbiodiniaceae > Symbiodinium > Symbiodinium kawagutii. Next base: position 71,186 of record VSDK01025830.1, on the reverse strand, counting down.
GCAGCAGCCCACTGCAAACGGGTGATGGTTTTTCCTGTCAACTGATAGCAGAACGACCAGAAGGGTATTGGGGACCCAAAATAGGACCCAATCAACTAGTAGAATCGCTGGTAGCAGGGACCCAAAACAGTCATCCAGTGATCATCCAAAGAATCACAGGTTTTCCTACTCAGAAGAACCACCTGTGACATGGGGACCCAAGCTGCGAAGATCGCTGAGGGCCACACCACTCCATAGACATCCCAACATGGCTGGCAAGGTCTTGGAAGACTTCGCCAAGGCCTACAGTTGCACCCAATCCAACTCCAAATCGGTCCAAGAATCCCTGTGTTCAAAGCCACGCGCTCCAGACTCCACATGAAAAGTGTAAAGATGTGTAAAGCTAATCTAAGTGCAGATTCCACAGGTCTGAAAAACAACTACTGCACTGCACCCACTCCTGGATGGGATAGGAGACGGATTTGAGTGCTTCATTGCTGGCGAACTTGGCGCCGCACTGAGCACCTTGGAATGTGCTTGGAACAAGCCCCAGTGCTGCCATGCGCAGCTGGCAGAAGCTGGCAGCAGCCGGCCACTTTTTCAGCATCCATCGAGCTTGGCATGTTGCCGCAGCTCGTGGCGTGAAAGATTCACGAAGGTTCCACCGTTGCCAGACTTCCCAACCTTTTCGAGTTCCTCCTCTGTAGCAGCATCCGATGCGATGATGATCATACGGTCCTCCAGAACGGGTGAATTGTCAAACCTGATGAAACTCAAGAATCAAATTGAATCCATCCCATTGCTGATTCGAGTTGACAAATTCAACCTGTTTGAGTTGCATTTTAGCAATCAAAAAGAAGCAAAGAAATCATTACTCGGTGGCCTATTCCATTCAGTCCTTTTTAGGATCGGAGCTTGAGATTGGTGGTGACAGCAGAGTTGGACTGAGCAAGCAAGCAATCGTGCGATCCACTCCACGTTTGTACAGCTTTTCGATGCTTTCAGGGCTGCAAAGAAGACAGTCTGACGGATTCTCGAACCAGGTCGCATAGTACAGCAGAAAGTTGCGCTGTCGCTCAGCTGCATTTTCTGGGCAGAGAAAGGAGTCGAAGGCAACAGGATGTCCTCCATCACCTTGAAAAAACGTGTGGATGAATACACCGCCAGGATTCTCAAATGACAAGAACACGTTCAAGTGCTGAAGATCATGGTCGATTCAAAGATAAGTGGAAGTGGTGACCTTGCTACCATCAAGGGTCAACCAAAAGCCCATATCAACAAAATAGAAATCACTATGTTCTATCAAAATCCCATGTGGTCCGTTTGGTGCTGGGGAGGGATTTCGCAGGCGCCTAAGTATGATACCCACATCTGCACCTCGAGGACTTATCGAGAACTACTGTACTTCGAGTGATCCCCACCATCACATACCACTCTGACATATTTCCTGGCAGATCTTTTGACAATTCTGAGAATCTTTCCGGCATGCTACCGTGCACTGGTGTTCTATCTCAAATATCTTCTGACATTTTTTGGATTCTATCTGATATATCTTCTGACATTTTGTCTGTCCATACCTATTGGCATTCTATCTGACATACCTTCGAACATTCGATCTGAGAAGGACGAGTGCTCTATCTGCCATTCTATCTATCAGTGACGCATCGAGGAGCAGAGATAATATTGTACTGTATCTGTCATATCGATCTGACATATCTATCTGACCTATACCCTGGCATTCTGAGGTCTGGTAGGGCACACTGCGATCGAGAGCTTACGCTTCAGGGGAGCTGCAGGGCCCGCTGATGGGTTCAGCTGGCAATGTCGAAGGCACTGACAAGGACGAGAAGGACAGCCGGAGAGGAGATCCGGGTGGCAAGGGGAGACCACCCAATAGGAACTTGAAAGCTTGAAATAATTTGAGCTGATCAAATACGGTGGATGAATTTATAAAGCATCAAGCATTGAACTCTGTGGGAACTGTTCAAAGTGCGAAAATACCTTCCAATCCTCTCAAATGTTTTCACCAGAATAATCCTACTTAGCACTTAGCTTCCCAAAACAATCCTCCTAGAATCCTTATTTGAAATTGAAAAATAATCCTCAGAATTCTTTGCACTTTCCCCAAAAAAGTGCTACACTCATCAGCTGACAGAAGCTGGATGGCAGCTTCACCCTTCGCGACGTCGAAGTCGTCGAAGTCAAGGGAGTGATGCCATCGTCGATGGGATCCCACAGCTCATTGGAGCTGATGGAAACGCCCGTTGCCTCAGAGACAAGGACCTCTAAGGACCTACTTTGAACATCTTTGAAGCAGTCCAGGATGCCAAAGAAGCCAAAGAAGCCTTAAATCAGCAGTAGATTTGCTACACATTCAAGTCTGTAAATCTGTAAGAGATTGCATGAGATTACAATGGATGAATTTGCATTGCATTAGATTGTGTATGACTATGTTCTGCGATTCTAAATGTTGTCGTGTCATTCTGTTGATCCCATCTTTGCATTGCATCGCACTGAATGGGGTTTCATTGTATTATGAAAATGACATCGACATGTTTACATCATATTGAAACAGCATCGCATGCAGTTGCCTTGCATTGCATAGATACAACATGTACAGTATGTATTGGTGTACACATTAGCGACTAGGGTGGCAAAAAACATTGGTCTTCAGCAAGTATGACATCATTCTCAGTACTGGTCCTCACTGTATCACCTGTATTTTCGCCGCGCACAGAAGACGTGAAGCAAGCTACACATCCAGGAACAGTGGCTTCGCCGGTGGCCACAAAAGACTGAATCGCCTCACTACGACTGGCAAACGAATGCATGATGTAGTTGTCTCTTCTGCAGTGGAAAAGATTGTCGCGCTCGCTTGGAGGGCCGAAAAGATTTTGTCGGATCGGCCGTGCAGAAACAGCGCAAAACGCACGATGCTGAATAGCGGCCCAGCCCCTCTCATCTTCCAAAAGTTCTTCATATCTTCTCTCCCAAAAATTGGATACTCCAAAGAACATCTGTCGACAGGCGTTCCAGGACCTTAGCCAGCCGGTACCTTCCGACTCGGCATAGAGCAGATATGAGCGTATTAGCTCTTCTGCACTTGGGCAGGGCCCTGCTAGGCCAGGTTGGACAGATCTCTCGTTCGCCAGGATCAGAAAGAGACTACAAGCCCCACCACTGGCTCCAATGAAGCGGTCCACGTGCAGATGCTCTCCCATGAAATGCAAGACATCTGCCAGACCACCGGCAGCGACCGAAAAGTAGGCTGCCCCAGGTAAGGCCACATCCAACACCAATGGTCCAGTGGCAAAGTTCCCGGTGTGCTGTGCTAGGTTGGCCACCAGGTCAGGTTTCACTGCATTCACCGCATCCTGCGCATATCTACGCAGCCGCGGGATGAACTCTGCAGCTGTCTCCATCACCGGTGCCAGCCACTGACCAGAGGTCACAGAGCATGAAAAAAATGATGATGTCAACAATGATGTTGCATTGATCACCCAGAATTTGACTGCAAGTCTCTACTGTGTTGCAAGTCTGTGGATCTTTTTTTGCCAGAAGATTTGAGGCGAAATGCCTTCCGCAAATTCAGAGACTGAAAAGTTCTCAGACCTTCACATCTTATCTACCGGTTTTACAGTCTTGCAGAAACGTAAGCTCCACCAAAAACAATTTGGAGCATGTCATTTTGTGTGAAATGATCTCACCTAGGAATCTCCAACCTGGCCCTGTCCTGCAAACAGCGCAATGCAAATATGCATATATAGATACAACATGCACATATATATATATATATTTACATACATACATACATACCATACCATACCATACCATACCATACCATTGCATTGCATTGCATTCCATAGCATTCCATTCCATTCCATTCCATTCCATTCCATTCCATTCCATTCCATTACATTACATTACATTACATTACATTACATTACATACATACATACACTACTTCATTTCATTACATTACATTACATTACATTACATTTCATTACATTTCATTTCATTTCATTACATTTCATTTCATTACATTACATTACATTTCATTACATTACATTACATTACGTTACGTTACAATACAATACAATACAATACAATACCTACCTACCTACCTACCTACATACATACATACATACATACATACATACATACATACATACATACATACATACATACATACATACATACACTACGTTACATTACATTACATTGCATTGCATTACATTGCATTGCATTACATTACAGTACAGTACATTACATTACATTACATTACATTACAATACATTACATAAATTGCATCATGAAACATATCTGTGTTTGTGTAAATGTTTGTTTCATCCACTTTTCCAATCACAGATCTTCCAGGCCCGGGCAGGCCACGACGCCCTGTGACTTCAGGTGTTGGCTCCTTGGTATGGGTCCGTGGACGACCTGGAAAGTGTAACGAAATCATCCCACCAAGGCATCAAGAAATCTCGAAGTCAGCATCTCTCGAAGGGCTGATGCTGCAAGGCTTCTAGGGACCCCAGCCAGTTGCTACTTGTTCCTGTGAAGAACCTGCCAGAATTCTGCATGAAAAGCATATCAAGGATGTTCATGGAAGATGGAATCTCAATACTGCTATGGTCCATGGCGATATAGTTCTCCTCGGGAAAAAAAAAGTCCAAGACTATCTGGAAAAGGCTTCATTTTTTTGATTGTATTGGACCTTCGAGACTAGTCTCGCTCCACGTTCGTTCGCTTGTCTTTGAGTTTGGATCTGTGGTTTGTGATTGTTTGAGGATGTTCAATTTCCCTTCCATGTTGAAACATTTACAATCCTCTGCTCGTGAATGGAATCCCAGAGACGCTTGAATCTGGCCAAGGTGCTTCATGATCACCAAAGCGACAATAGCAGACCTGAGTTTGGTCATTGTCTGGGAACATTGCGCTGTGTCTCCGGAGTCCCTATAGGCCCTATCCTGTCCTGGAAATGGTCCAGATTCAACACCAAGCGGCACTGCGTGCTCCACAATCAACAGCATTGTGGTCTGCTTGAACCTTGATCAGATTGCAGATAAGAAAGACAAAGGAAAAGGTTTGATGTAGTCATCGACAGGAAATCCAAAAATGATTCACAGCCATTCCCAAACAGGGTACCGTGGTTTTCATGCCCCGAATAGGCCACCAAGCGAAAAGCTAGATTCGTCGAGGCTTAGGTGGCACAAAGATCAGAATCCCAAAAGCATCCCGGTGCAAGTCTGGCTGTTAGGAGGCTGTCGAGCTCACTGAGTTTCTGGCTTCTCACCAGTTGGTGTCTTGTAGACAAAAATGCTCTCCTGGTGCAGAGCTATCCATTATACTCAGCCAGTTGGACTTCGAATCATGCCGTATCCTGTTAATCCAGGACACAGAGGACGCAGCTGTCATGCATCAAACTTTCAGAATGGGGATCGGCAGGCTTTCATAAATCTCGGCTGAAATCCTGCAGAATGCCATAGGCAAAGAAGCAACTCCAAATGCCCCCTACACCTGGGCGAAAGGCTGGTTATCTCGCAGGCTTCCGGTCACTAGGCTTCTCTGCAACGAAGTTGCAGTCAGCTTGGAGATCACAACAGCAGAGATTTGAAAGTCTTCCCAAAAGCTTTACTTGGTGCCACCAGGTGATGTTCATAGATTCTGTGCCTTACAAGTCATAGTGTCGACGTGTTTGAAACTTCGTGTGAGCCTTAAAGAGGTCAGGTCACAAACCTACAAAAAGGCTGTCATCAAACCTGCACTGGATGCAAAGACAAAGAATCAAAATGTTGAGCACAGCGTTCAAAGACAAAGCTTTTCGGTTCGAACATTCTCAGCAGAAGGCTACATGACTCCGTATTCCTTTGGAAGGGCATCAGGACAAAGAAAGGGGTTTCAAATCAGAATCTGCCATATATCATATCTGTTCTGTCATGCTCAAATTCTCTCCCTGTTGCACATGCGGAGTATCCTAAGATCGCACAGCTGGCGCCCATCCTTTGCAGGCGTGCAGCTTGACTCAGCTCAGTACTTCAAGACCGTGAGTTTGATGAAGTTTTCCTTTTTCATGCGCTCCAACAACTCGCCACCCTGGTAGGTCTGACCGTCAAACTCGATGACCCGGTCTCCAACGGCTATGGCGTCACTAGGGTGCTGGGAATTCCATGTGGCAATCAAACCCGAAGGACGTAGTTCTTGCACCAAAGCTCCGCAGGAGTTTTTCTTGAAATCCAGTTTCACACCCATTGGACCAGTCTTTTCGAAGCTCACTTGAACCTTTTTGGGCCGCTTCAAGAGTAAGGTCATCTCTTCTGGTAGAGGGCCATCCAGTTTTGGCTCGATGGCCTCCCAGGCAACGGTCTCATCTACTGTCATCAAGACATCATAGAGTTGTATCCTGGAATCTGGATGATCATCGTTGAACTTCCGAATGGCACCTTCATTGATTTCTGCAATCAAGGGCAAGTTTTCATCCAGTGCATCGATGTACACACCCAAGGTAGAAAAATCCTTGGTAGGAACCACCACCTGAAAGGAACCTGGCAAGTTCGTGGGGGGCTTTGCTGATTTCGAGGGTGGAAGCACTCCCAAGGTTGGCTGAATCTTCTCGATGGATTCTGATTTGGTATCACTTGGGTGCTGCGCTGTCACTGTCATAACCTCGTCCTTGACATCATGAGAACAGCAGCAAGCCAACATGGCGCGGCTCAATTCGGATCTTGCCCGGGCGGTTTTTCGGACATTCTTCGAGTAACTCTGGCTGCGGTTGGGTCAGGTGGCTCAAGTGCAAGAAGTCCCTAAGCATGACTACACATGACTAAACTCCTGAGAGCTCTCTGTGGATGACAATGTGAACAGCTCTGAGGACGCCACAAAGGAGAAGCTTTAGTACAGCCATGAGAAACGCTGCCAGCTATATTCCCTTGAAGCTGTAAAGATCTCCTGTCTCCTGTGATCTCCTGTGATCTCCTGTGATCTCCAGACCCTTCAGATTCTCAAAGATGTGCTGTTGCGGAACTGTTGGTGGATTCTCCAGGCCAAGCCCTTGAGCCGGGAAAGCAATGGGAAGCCCTTGCCGTGAGAAGCTCCGGTGGTTCTCGTTTTGAAGCTGACAGGTGGATGTTACCATTTATAGATGCCTTGTCAGCTTCACGAAGGTTGGGAGCCGTGAACACTGACTTGTACTTTTGCGCTCAAAAAACCTGCTGCCAAAAAAGTTCACTATTAGGGGGGAATAGCAAACAAGCAGCTCTACTGTATGATTTTGCCAAAAAAATGTCACTATTAGGGGAGTGTACGAATCGAGGGTTAAGACTGATATACATCTATATTCAAACATCCATCCAGAGTATCCATCCAGAGTATCTCTCTATATCCATTGATCTATCCATCTAAATCTAAATCAACCTATTTCTATCGATGTCTATCTATGTCGTCTGCTACATCTACACCAGTACCCGTATCTCTAGGTATGTTGATATTTCTATCTACAGTATATCTATCGATAGATCGGTTGATCTGTCCCTCCATTCCTCTAATTTCACCTATCTGCATGAACATGTATCCATTCACAGAATTCAATGTATCTAATGGACATCGTTGCTACTCATTTTTGCATGTCTTCTGATTTCACTATCTATTGACCTGTTTACATACATTTTTTTCTTCAAATAATAGTTTGTCTCAACTGTCTACTATAAATCTATTTCTGTGATTATCTGCGCATCGATCCATCCATACAGTTGTGGAATTGATTAGCCATCCTACCGCTCTGTCTACTTATCGACACAACCATCTAATCTTGTCTAAGGAACAGTGCCATGCTTACAATGACAAAACAAGTAGAACTTACTGAGGTCTCTCGCACTGGAATTCATGCCGCTACTCGTTCAAATCCGATGGGCCCCCTCATCGTCCCTCTTTCATGTCGCTTCGCAAGCACAAAGCCAAGAGCACTGAATGCTTTGTGCGAGTGCATCTGTCTGTGTGTGTGTGTGCCAGGGGCTGTGCCAACCAAGCCAAGCCACAAAGCAACACGAACAGTGGAGAATCCCAAATGTAGTGGTTCCAGGTAGGATTCCCATAGGGGCCATGATTTTTCTGTATTTACTTGACTGCTTTTTTTCAACCCCCAACAATCACCCGACAGCTGGTCTTTTCAAACAGCTCAATTGAGAACTGCACTGAGAAGGCAAGGCTTTTCTTTCGCTCAACCTGCTTTGGTGGTTTCTGGCCGGGCCGTCCACGCAGGCTTTTGTATGCCTCTTTGAATTCCTGGGTGCAATTGTAGTTGCTGTAGCTATTCGTAAGATCAGAAAAAGCTGCTCCATTGATACTATTCAATTTCAACAATTGACTTTGCCGTTCATGAACGAATTCAAGATTCATCAATGCTGGTTTGAACTGAGGACTTGGATGAGAGATTATGTTGTGGACCATCATTGAGGTTTCGCCGAGCTTCACATGTTCATCGCGGACCTGGTGTGGCCGAAGAAATGGTTGGTCTCCATCACAGCAGTCCCATGGACGTGGATTTTTCAATTGCACTGAGAAAAAAGCTTCAAGGAATTGGAAGTGCCTTTTATCTCAAGAGACCAAGTCGAAAAAGCTACAAGTCTAATTAGACATGCTGCTGTCAAAACAATTCATGCCACTTCTTCGAATGCCAATACTTGTACCCACAGCTCTGTGACCTCAAAATCAGCCCATCTTGGGCATGTTTTTGTGATTGCTGAGTCTTCCGGACTTTTCTGCATCGCGAAGGGCTTCTTGCTCACCTGCCACGATCTTTGGAGGCCTGAGAACGATGCAGTGGTGTCCTGTTAGAAACACCTTTTTGGGGAGCTCTCCTGTAGCAAAGCGCTGTATGCAAGTGGCCGGCTTGTAGCTATGAAATCTCTTATTCTAGGCCCACCCCCAACAAAATAAGCACTACTTTCTCAAGCAATGGAATGTTCTGTTGATCCAAAAAGCATGGCAAGTGTCTTGCAACTTACACTGCTGAATGCAACTACCATTCTTTGATGATTTGAGATGTAGGTGAGGGCAACGAACGACATGTATTCTCGGATAAACAGCCTTGTCTGCCACTGCCATTCAATACTTGCATTCTTCTTCTATCTCCTCTGGACTTGTCCTTGGGACACCCGGCTTTCTGTAGGAGATGATCAGCGTGCTATGCCTGGAGTGGAGCCCAAGCAACTTCCAATCTGTGGGATTTGCGACTGACACATTTCCGCCCTTCAGACCCTTCAGACCCTTCAGACCCGATACAATCTCGAAGCTCCGTCAAAAAGATCTCCCTTTCTACTCCTACCTGCCACACGGCCAGCCAAGTCACTGATGCTTCCAGGAGAGGAGTTCATCCTCGAGGCATTGAGGTCGTTTCTAAATTGGGGTCACAACAGCATCAATTTCAAGAAAACAAAAGTCCATAGACAAAGCCACCTTCTAAGACTCAGAAGATTTTCCAGCTTCTGTTGTCTTTGAGAGGGGGAGCAAAAGCTTCCATATGATGTGGAGACAACCTGCATCAAGACCATGACGTAAGCAGGACCTGACTTCTGTCCTGGAACTTCAAGTCATAGCGCAACAAATCGGGGACTTGAATCCTCGAGAGAGTCTGGTCAAATGCATGAACTGCACGCACGCACTCACCAAAGTTTCGAGAAATTTACTGAAGAAAGATCGATGCAGTTAATAGTTGAGACTGCAGTACATCATTGCGGAGCCTTTACCCTCCAAATGATACAACAAGAAACCCATGGAATATCATGGCAGAGGCAGTCCTTTTGTAGTATTTCTTGTTGGATGTTCTCACAACAATCTCCTGTTTCTCATGATCCACCTGGGACACCGCATCAAAATAAATAGCAAACTCGGTGAACATGGCACAGTAAACATTGGCAGTAAATATTGTTTAAGAGTAATGACTATATGCGTATAATAACCGTAAACAGTAAACATCAGAATCATATTTAGCTGTAAACATGGCAGTAAACATCCGGATGTTTCAAATGATGTCGATGAGCAAAGAGTGCCCTGGTGCACTGAGGAGTGCTTTTCCGCCATTGCGCCAGGCATTGGCACTTGGCTCAAGACAGACACACTGTACACGTCAGCTGGATATGGGAGATTGCGGATTCTCCATTGAAAATGCTCCGGCCTCAGTACATCAGTGGCAGGGCCAGCAACGGCCAGGAAGTTGCAAGCAGCAAACTGCCGCATTGGAGGTGCACATGCAGATTTTTTGTGCATTGGGATTCTTGAATAGCACACAACACAAGAATGACAGGTAGAAGGGATCTGACGTATCCTTGCGCAGAAAAATAGGATTGCTCCTCAGCGGATTGCCACAGCCATGTAAGCACACGGTATCGCTGCTATCGCTTCCACCTCATGAACACGTGGGGCTTTGGTAATCTGAGTTTTTCTCGTTGAAGCACGCATGACGTCCGAGTAGGGGTCGAATGCAGCCTCTGTTGCCTGGCATGGCACTCGACTCAACATGACAATACTTTAGATTCAGCCGGGATGCACGACTAGTCTCAGAATCAACTCCAGGGACTTTCTGTCACAAATTCAGAGCATCAAATAGGAAACAAAAAGCTGGCCCAACCTGTCCGACTTCGAATACCCAGTCACCTTCCTGGCATCAAAATCTTTGAAATAGTTGTGCTGCACATGTTTACACTGCCGCACGATCAAAACCTGATGTCGGAAATCAACAAGCAAACATAGCATTCCAAGTTTCATACGACTGCGCTCCTACATGCAGCAAGACTGCGTACTGGCAGATTGTTGACACAAAGCAATACAGAGTGAACATCATTCTGGCCTTTCCCACTTTGGAGGGCTTTCGCACCCTTCAAGAACACTACAGAGGAGCACAAATGAGAACTTGTCAAAACACTGATCACAAATGAAATCGAGTATCTTTTGATGGATTCGACGCAAACGGACTTAAAAAAAAAAAGTTGTCTTCCTGCCGCTGGGCTTTAATCATACCTGGCATGCATCACATGCAATACACTACATGCATTGCATACCTTGCATGCTTATATGCATGCCTCAAGCGCATTACATGTGCCACATGCATCAAATGCATACATATGTGCAATACCATACCGTACCATACCACACCAAACCACACCGTCATGCTACGGTACGCTACGCTACGCTACATTGCGTGCATAATTTCACAGGCACGTGCGTGCTTACGTTCATACGTACATACATGACGCAGGCATACATGACACGACATGACATCACATCATGTTACATTACATTACCTGGTTGAGCTATGTTACTTTACATGACATTACATTACATCGGGTACATGCATTATATTGCACTAGACAACGTCGCATTGTGTTTCGGTGCAATCTTAACAGTACATTGAATATATGTGAGTCACCATGCGTTATATTATGCATACAACACATAGACACGCATACTGACATGACATACCATACATGGCATGGAAGAACCAAACTTAAGCAACAATCAGCATCCGTTGGGTTCGTCCAAAAAATGGCGTGCCCCAAAAGCTGGTGGTTCCGTTGGTTTTCTCCATTAATCATCGTTATCAACTTGGATGGTTAGTAGGTACCACAATGGCTTTGGACGAACCCATTGGTTGCCACGCAAATCGTGGGATTGAGATACTGAGGCCTAGCACTTTCTCACCAACAAAACGTCAGTCTTCTCGTCATATTCCTCCACCATCTCACCACCATCCTCAGGTCCAGCATTTGCCCCTATTGCGCTGCGGAGAAGCACGACTAAGAAATCTGTTGAAGTTAGACATCGCAGACATCACAACTCAAAGGAGCATAAAGGAGAAGACTTTAGATCAGCAAAGAAAAGCTGTTTCCACAATCTGTTGATTGGCACTGATTGGTTCCCCCTCATGGCCACTCAGAACAAGCCGAAGCCCACAGGTTGCAAAAACTCAGGATTGCCCCAAGCGACCGGAAAGGTCGTATGAATCTTCTTCCTCCCATCAGACCTCAATCTGGCCAGGCACCCATCCCGCAAAAGGGATGAACATATCTGACATGTTGTTTCAAGTTAAAAAGTTGCTCCATAGAAAGAGCAAAGCATGGCCCGGATGATGTTCATCAGCCCGAGATTCCTTGTTTGATTGTGGGATTGTGGTTCATCATGGCTTTCACCATGGTCTTCATTGGTTAAGGATGCTTTCAGTAAGCAAATACAGTAGCCCTGAGGCTCCGACTTCATGCAAACCCGTTTCGGTTCTCCTGGCTTTGGCGGCTCCTGCACAAGTTGGTCTCAATGAAGTCAACCGATGCATCGCCCATGCGGTCAAAAAGAATCACCAATGCACCAATGGTGTTTCAGAAAATAGGGGTGCAGTTAAAAAAATCATCCAGTTTATGAACCATTTACAAGAAATAGGTCATAATAAACCAATCATTTTGGGGGTCCCCAATTGTCAGAAACCACCAGCAGTGTGAAACAAAGAATCACCAGAGCTTCAGCTCTCCTGCGGAGCAAGGCCGGCGCCACTGGGCCTGCCAGCGAAAAGTATGGACGGACGTGAACTCGGGTTGTCCGTTCAAACTCCCTGGGGAACACAGGTTACTAACACTATAATCAACACTCAAGTGTTTTGATTTTACAAAAATATATAATTTTGAATTGATTCCAAATGAGTTTTCCGAAACCAATGCTTGGGAGCGCCAGTTCCATTGAATCTTATTGTCTCCAAAGTCTCCCAACCCCGACTCCAGTAATGTCCCACACACGGGGAAAACGGATTTCAACAAACATGAGTTTCTCGGTCCAACCACCCTCAATATTCACATCCAATGTTGTTAGTTAATGAATCTGGTAAACATGGGTCTCTCAATCAAGTGGAATACTTCACAAACGTTTGAAAATCCAATCAATTGAAGTTCCTGACATCGCTATGACTTCATTTCTTGTGAGCGAAACCCGCTGTTGAAACATTCCAGAACGGCGCCCCGAAAGCTCGTTCCACTAGTGATACAATACTGCAAAAGAAAATAGGGATCTGGTTACAACTAGTGAACCCCTGCAAAAGAGAGGTAAAAGTCTGGTTTCCACTTCTAAACTCCTCATTGTGTATTTCTCCAAGCATCCGACAGATCGGACTGCTGTCGTTGTGTGCCACTTGCAGACTCATGTCATGTCAAACTGGTGGCAAACCGGTGAAAACTGTTATTTTTCGGAATGTCCATCAACAATAGGCCAAGGACTGGAAGCTTCAGCCACTCCGCTGCTTATCGCTCGGCTGTACCGCCCCCACCCTGCTAATCGCTCCAATTCGGCAGCAAGCGCTGTCATCTCGGGCCTCTGAAGAGCAACTTGCTCAGCGCCCCCGCCAGGACTCTCATGTTGTGAGGTCTGGTCAAAACTATTGTAAATGCTCACCTATATCATCCTTCATCATCCTTTATCACGCTTTATCATCCTTTATCATCCTTTTTCATCCTTTACTTTCCGAGATTCGACTGGTAGTCAGGGCAAATCTCTAAGGTTGGCACGAATCACGATGGCCGGGGTAGCCTCCAGGAGCATGACTTCCTCCATAGCCACCAGCCACTGATGGTCACTGGATCCACTTGATCGGGTTGATCGGATCTGGATCCAGTTGATCTGGTCTTGTGACTGAAGCATTTCTCCACAAACTTTGAGAAAATTCTCCTCCTGGAAGCATCGTGAACTTCTCTTCAAGGCCTGGACAGTGACCACTTTGGGTTTCCACGGCCGGGGTAGCCCATCCTATATCATTCATGATTCGTGCCAAGGTGAAGTGTGACACAACAGCAGTGCCTCCGGCTTCCAGCAGTTCTCGTCCATTCCTGTGGCAAACTGCGACTTTGATGGTGACAAAAAGGTGTCATTTGCTAATGCCACCTGACCGTTCCGAAACCCGAAGTATGCTCTCGGTACTGCTTTGTACACAGTTGTGGCCAACCCCTCCCCAGCTCTGGGCTCGGCAGGGACGAACCAAGGCTGAGCTTGAAATCTCGATCGCTGGCTGGCTGATATTCCCCGCATTGCTTGCTTCATAGCAAAACAATGAAATCGGTTCATGGCTGGACCACAACCGGTAGATGACCGTGATCATTTTCCTTGGGTTTTTCTAACCTTTGTGGGGTACAGTAAGGTGAGGGATGATAACATTTAAGTGCACTTGCATACGCAGCACATATGGGGTCCGCTAGGGTGATAACAAGCTGGTTACCGAACTCAATGCTGACAGTATGATGCAGTGCAATTTTGGTTCTTGAATGGTGTTCACGTCAGAGACGTGGACCCTAAACAGCGGAGTTGTTGAAGTCTCTGCTTTGGATAGTGCCCTTGTGGAATCATTCCCCGGAGCCTGGCATGATTCTATCCTCCATAACCAGAGCTGAAAGATGCTGAAACTGCTGGAAATTGCGTGGCATCTCAGCAAACGAAATGCATCACGTGTAGCCGCCATGGACCGTATAGTTACCCATGCCATTTGCTGATGTTTACGACCTTCCCAGTGACCTTCCGACCTCCCAATCTTGGGTGCTGGTGCCGCAGGAGCAGGTCGTTGCTGCGGCCTCGGACGATTGATGACACTCGAACAGCAGCACTGATGGCAGGATATCCAGGGAGGAGGATAATCACCGACCACCAGCAAGCAACCACCAACAACCGGCGACCAACAACCAACAAGGCCGACGACAATAGCAACAACAACAACAACAACAACAACAACAACAACAACAACAACAACAACAACAACCAGAACCAGAACCAGAACCACAACCACAACCACAACGACAACGACGACCATGACCACGACCACGACCACGACCACCACCATCACGACCACCACCACCACAACCACAACCACAACCACAACCACGACCAACAAGTCACAACAACAGCAAGGGAGTGTACAATGTGTACAACAATAACAAACAACAGCAATATCGGCTGTAGGTATCCAACAACAGCAGCAACGAATCAAGGAATAACAGGCGATCACTCCCAGATAGCTCCGAATAAACCTGAGACTCCTGTCGAACCGGAAATCTTATGCTTGTATCACTCCATTGAAGCACCACGTTTTTCCGCTGTTCCACTGCTGCCACCTCCAACTTAGCTGCAGGCTCTTCATCTGAGTCGCCGATATTGTCAAACTTTGAGTAGTCAATCGGCATGGCTCTGCATCGAGTTGCAGATTTGAGTTTTGATTGGACAGTGAGTCAAAAATATCCACCTGCAAACTGCGCTTTCTTTTTCGGAATGACTCTGCTAGCTGCTGCTAGGGCCACTTCGGTCGCGCTTTCTTGACCCATTCATATTTCGTTTAGTTTGAAGTCATCTGTTTGATGCACAAATCCAAAGACCCGGAAAGCTCTTATCGTTATTGATTTCGATTATCCATGAGTTGCCCCGCATGACACCTAGATGGGGATCTATAAATGGGTGGGCACCTAGAAACCATCCAATAGTCATCCATTTTGCTGCAGAAAACACATTTTTTTGGGTTCTTGTGGACACTGCCAGATCCACACCACACTTTAAGCGGCCTCACCATGTCAGCCTGACATGTCTCTTGAATTCGAAGCTTCAAAGCCAACGGCTTTCAAACCACTTGGTCTGGTCAAACAGCTTACATCTGACGGTCAGACCCAATATCTGGTGACGAATTCAGCGACGAATTGGCAACTTGCACAAATTGACTTTGACTGCTGTCTGAAGGCCATTGCCTGCCAGCTAAGTCAAAAAATCAAAGTCAAAAGTACTTACTGTATCTATCCTTTCATTTATCGAGTTGTTCATTGATTTGATTTGTTTGTTTTATTTGATTTATTTGTTTTTCTATATATTCTACATATCTATGCATACAAATCCGGGGGGGGTATATATTTAAATATATATATATACATAGTGAGAGAGTTCTACATGCATGTATACATGTATATACAAGCCTGTACCTTTGGATGGATGGATGTATGGATGGATGGATGGATGGATGGACGGACGGATGGATCGATAGATAGATAGATAGGTAGAAGGGTATATAGGTAGATAGATAGATAGATAGATAGATAGATAGATAGAAAGATAGATGGATAGATAGATAGATAGATAGATAGAGATCGAGATAGAGATAGAGACATTGATATAGATATAGAATAAGTATCTGTACAGTCTATACGTGCATGTTTACATATACTTTTATTGTACACGTATACATGTGAATATACATTCCATGAACAATACTAGATATACATATAGATCAGATATCATAACAGTAATATCAAACAATTAAAAAATAATTGTCAATATATTATGCGTGTATATATATTTATCATTATATATATATATATATGTGTTCTTTTTACGTACAGCAAGTCTTGAAGCAAATAGATCCCAAAAACTTACACCAAATCTGGAACGGGAACTCCTCATTTTTTTTCCAAGATATGCCTGAGTGCGGGCGTGGAGATGATCAAACAACTGCTGCGCAAGTTTGCAGCGAGTTCTATCTCTGCCTGGTCTTCAAGCAGAGGGGTGAAACGTCTGCTGCTTGAGTTTTGCGCCGCTTGGGATGTGTAAAGTCCTACAAGCAGAGGGCTCACATAGACCTTCCACGAGGATCCTGCTTCCCATTGCCCTTGTCTGTCAGATTCAACCACGCCAGGATATTCAAGGTGCCAGCTAGGCGTGGCTAAACAATCAAGGCTCACAAGGTGGACAATCCCAAAGCAAGTATCCATCACGTAGTAATCATCAGAGTTCTCATTATAGTTCTCATCATAGTAGTCATCCTTAACTCATCCTCAACTCCACGGATCTCATGTCCTGATCCAGTGAGCACCTTCCACCAAGGACGCCGCGGACGCTCAGCGATCACAGCCCTTACCGGGCAGCACCTCATGAAGCCAAGCTGCAGAGATTCGATCAGTTTTTCCTGGTCCGACATAGTGCAACTTGATGCAACTTGTTTCTTCCTGGTCCGATCAGTTTTTCCTGGTTTCTCCAGGTTTTGCCCCAGTGTACTCCCACAGAATCCACATTGTCAAACCGCCTCAAGCACTCTTTTTGCTCTGAACACAATGGAAAGCAATGAACCCTGCAGAATTCCCAGCTATCCTACCCCAACAAACCTTTTGGTGAATACTGAATGCATCGTCCAACACTGTAGGACGCAGGGCTTGTTCAAACTTGTGAACTGCTAAAGGTGCACATAAAACATTACAAAAAGCATCATAAATCCATGAAATGCTCCTTTTTGTTCCTCCTTTCCCATCTTTTCTTTCCACTTCGCTCTGCCTTCCCCCTTCCCCCCTGCGCACCAGCTGAGCGCTCCGGGCCGCCCCGATATTTCGCCACCACTGCATGACCTTGAGGACCTCGGAGCCTTGGAGCAACAACGCCATGGAGGGCCATGAGGGCCCAGCTGTGGGACCAGCTGTGGAACCAAATATGGGACCTGATCCTGTTGCCAATGTCTCACCAGTGAACCTTGGCTATGGAACCAGCTGTGGACATGGAGCCATGGCTGTTGACAATCCCAAGTTACTGTTGAGATAAATTGAGATATGATTTCTTTCCAGCGATTGCTTCATTACTCATGGCGACGCAACAATCAACTACATCAGCCAGTCACTTCCATCCACTTCCTGCCTTCATCAACCCGTCGGACACTGAGCTTCCCCTACCACTGCCTAAAACTCAGCAGCCCCGGTGGTGGCTTCACAGGATCTGTCGACGCAAAAACTGCGCATCCACACTCACCATGAGTGGAATGTGAAAACATTCCAGGGTTGACTCCCACTTGACCTAAGAAGGTATTCCAAAGAATCTACCTCCATGGAGCTTAGGATTGAGGTACCCAGTCTGAAGCTATGGCGGCCCCAGATTTTCCGCCACAGTCTCCGTCGAAAGGCTGGCATCATTGAGGCGGCACTGGCTGGTCCAAACGACAAGCACCACGCTGCCAGTGAAACTGTGAAGTGTTGAACTCAAAGGGACAATCGATCTATTCACAAGCCGTGAACAGCTTCAAAGAATCAGACCCGAATGGGTATCTAGTGGCCAGATGTTGTCAGGTTACACCTTCTTCTGATTCTTCAACTCTGACTAGCGAACACAAAATCATTTGACACTCCAATCGAGTTCCACACAATGACTATGCACAAAAAGGGCTCAAAATCTGCTTCAGCGGTTTGCCAAATCGACCAGCTCGTCTCGGAAGCGCACAGTAGTTCAAAGGTACCGTTGCATGCTGAAGATCTGGCAGTGGATACCTCGCAATGCAAAGATTCTCATCGTTTCAAAACTCAAAAACTTCCCAGGTCGTTGCTCCGAGTGTGGACAAGTGGCTTCAGTGCAGACATAATCCAAACCGCTTAGATCCAAAGTTGAAAGTCATTCGAGTCGTTCATTGATGGCCAAGGCACTTGATGTAGGTATCCAATAGCATCACTGCCAAGTCCAAGCGATCAATGCTGGCCGCCTGTTCCCTGTCGGCTGTCGGGTGCTTCTGCAGGGTGGAAAATGGTCCAAGGGTTTTTCTTTTCGAGAGTTTGGTGGAAAGCTGGAGTTTGTTTCAGGTTGATTGAAGAAGCCTTGTTTAGAAAACTGGAGTATGGAGCCGCTTCGGTATCCAAGTAATTCTCGGAACCCAAATGAGTGGAGAATTGTGTCGATCGAGCTCAAAGGAGTGGTCTTCCAGTGCCTGGTAAGCTTCCGTTTTGCAATCAAATCATCTATGAGGGTCTCTAAGATCTGGTCTAAACCTCGGCACTCCAAGCAGGTCCAAGCAGTCTCTGATTGACAGCCGATAGAGGAAGGGTGATGTCACAGTGATGTCTGTTTTGTGCCACAAGATCACATCATGTTCGAACAGCTGGGGATCGTCAACAAAATCAACTGCACTTCAGCAAATGCAGCTGAAACTCTAAGCATATCTTCGGGCGCCTGCTTCAAAAACCTCTGCCTCTCCTGCACTGCGTCAGTTGGTGATTTCAACAGTTGGCCAAGCAATCCTCCAACAGCTGGGTCCAACATTCGACGGAGCTAAACTAACATCCTTCAATGAAGTGAGGCGAAAGCTTTCCTCTGCACGGTGGAAGCCCCAACACTGTCCTCCTCAGAGGAAAAGCAGCGCGCCCTGATCAAGCAATATCAAAGCAGCTCGGCAGCTCAAGTCTCAACTTCGAATTTCATCACAGCAAAAGACACGACGATGCAGTGATTTCAATCATATTTGCTGTCTTGGATGTTCTTCAAATATCATTTCCGATGCACATAACATATCCACAAATGAACAAATCAAGCAACCTTGCTTGAGTCATGCCAATGGTGCGTGAAAAGCCTCGCCAACCACATGGGCTTGCCATTACGCGGCTTCTATGGGCCTGTAAACAATTGTCATCCTCAATTCGGAGGAGTTGTAGCGTTGGACGACCTGCATTCAGAGGTTGGCTCACAAAGGCCCCTGGAACCAAGCACCATCACTGGCTTCGACAAGCTGAACTCCAGTAGTGCACTTGGAAGAGAAAACTTTGGTGCAAAGAGTTGATGAAAAAGAGCATCTGTGGCACGGGGACCACGTCTGTGTTTTGGATACCACCTCCCTGCCACTGGCAACAACCGAAGTTTGATAATCTCAATCTGCTGTAATCTGCTTGCTCACCAGTCTGCTTGCTCTCAAAGTCAGGCACCAGGCCAACCAAGCATGCACGCACAACAATATGCACGCACAACAATGCTGACGATATCAGTGATCCTGCTGGCTGGAGTCCCTGTTGATGAATCAGAATAGCCAAGTGATTTCCCTCACTAATTAGAATACCCCACTCATAGATTCTGACCGTACTTCTGGCACCCTGCTTTGACAAAATTTCCGTCACCCTGAGCGTTTCAAGAAGCCCCGCCTCGCCCTCACTTCGAAGTTCCCAACGCTCAGCTCGAGCCTCGAAGGGCTACCACTCACCCCAGAGCCCTCGTATGCCCTGGTGCCCTCCCTGAGCCGCAGACATAGAACAAGGCATTATCTTTGTCCTTGAGGATTTTTTCATCAGTTGAATCAGCACATACTGAGCTAGCTCAACGACAAATTTTGCAGATCCGGGTTTTCATGACACAACGAATGGCACTGTTATGCATTTTTTTTGACACTTAAAAGTTGCGAAGATCTACGGGTCCGGGTTTTCAAAATGCTTTGAGTTTGGGCATCAAAACTGCTGTGAACTACAATGTGTTCTCACATCTTTCCATATCTGTCCATATGTGTCCATATCTTTCCACATCTTTCCATCTCCTTGTCGAGGAAGGGTGTCTTGACATCAGGCTTGAACACCCCTGCAGCGTGGAGAGTCTTGCTGCCATCTACCTCGGAGTGTCCAAAGGGGAGCCATCACTTCGTGAAGAGTATGTAGCAAAAAAACCTTGTCACTTGAAGGTCATCAGTTCAGAAGTCTATGTCTTCCAGTTTGAATTGCTAGTGAGGATTTTTATCAAATTCAAGGAGCCGAGATCCCAGAGAGTGGGCTAGAAGGGAAGCTCTTCGGAGTGGCAGAGTTCTCGTCATAGTACAGAAACAAGCCTTGCAGGGCCACACACGACCAGCCACAAAAGAAAATCAGGAAATGTTGAAAAATCTGTGAAATACAGTACAAACTAAGCCTTGTATGAGATTCACGGTGAGCTTGTTCACGAATGATTACAGTGTATGTACAGTACCCCAATTTATGGCTGTGGGTCAAAACCCCGTACCCCTGGTTCCCCTATCATTAACCATTGGTTTCCCTCTAGTTTTGTTGGTTATTAACCCCAATTATTGGTTGGATAATATTGACCCATAGCCTTATGGACAGACCTAAACCGCAGGTCGTTTTCGGACAGAGATTGATCCCCCACCTCCAGAGCTTCTGTCGGCTACAGCCATTTGATCATGCAGATATCCAACCACCTGAGCTGTCCCCTGTGCCGTGGATGGAGATTCCCAGGGCTTTCACTACATTTCCCAGGTAACAACTTCGGCAACAACTTTGGAATTGTGTTAATTTCCAATGAAGAAGCAGTCATGGAACCATGGAACCAGTCATGGACCCGGTCATGGACCCGGTCATGGACCCAGTCATGGAACCAGTCATGGAACCAGTCATGGAACCAGTCATGGAACCAGTCATGGAACCAGTGATGAATTTTCCACACAACTCCATCAACACGTGGACTCCACCTGGACTTGGTCAATGAAACGCTCTTGGAAGAGGCCGCTGAAGACCATGACAGCCAACCTCAGCTCCAGGCGTGGCATGTCTTTCAACGCTTCGAAATCCCCAGCGGTCAGCCATCGCTTGGTGCATCCAGGTGACAGCCACTGTGGTACTTGAAAGCGCGTGGCACCCAGGAAGTAAGGCGCATCCAGGTGGATTGCCACTGTCTGACCAGGCACCGAAAGGATAAAGTTGAACTGGAAGGGATCCTGGCGCTGCCAGTGAATAACAGAAAAATTGGATCCCAAAGAGACTGCTAAGAAACTCATCATTCTCCTGTCGCCATTGCGGTAATTCTTCTTGGATAGCCGTTGTCCGTTCGGAAAGTATAGGAATGCATTTAGATGTCAAAGCCTATCAAAACTCGTGATTCTCACCCCTTTGATCACATTGAAAATGTGTGCAATGGAGAACTTAAATCCAATCCAGTCCAGAATTTGCTTCTCTTTGGGGCACACGCTCTTGGCAAAGTTTAAGAACTTTGGATTTTGGAAGAGCTTCTCTACCACAGGCAACTCTTTGAGGTCGAACCTTGGTGACCGACACAGCCTCGTGAACCAGCAGATTCGAAAAGAGAGCACTGTCCAGTAATCATATACTTAGTTGTCATGTTGAAAAAGGATTAAAACAAAGGTAAAAGAGCGCTGCTTTGCACAGTTTGTGCTAGGAAGAACGACTAAGGACACTTCGATAGCATCAGATTCCACGTGTCACCTTCTTTCAACGTGACCGAAGCTAATGCCTTGTAGCCGCGCAACAGGTATCGTCCGAAGGAGGAAACCCGGGAGATCATATCCTCATATGGCTCCCGAATGGCCTCGGGGCTCCGCCGGCGAGGACATGCTCTGCACCAATCTGCACCAAGGAACTTCGGGTCCTCCGGTCATGATGTAGTGCTTTCCAACATCGATGCGCTGCGGCAGGATGCAGTTGCTGCCTCTGTGCACTGGGAACCAGCGTAACCCAGGAACCGGGTATCAATTTGGAAAACCTTCCTTTTGCATGCGTACTGACACCCCGCCATCTTAGTCAACTTGGGGCTTGACCCTCCGTTGACATTTTCTGTTTGAGTCGATATCTGATACATCTGTCTTCAACGGTCAGCAAGTGCACACCTTCTTATGATTCATGGTTTGCGCTGGAGTCAATTCAATCACGTCCCCAAAAATCAAAGATCGGTGGATCATGTTTCAATCCCTTGTGGCAATGACAGTTTGTAGACATATCTTGGTTACCCACACATGTTTTTTCGCGATTGCTCTAAGTGCTGCCGGTTGCTGTTGCCATCTCGAACGAGAAGATAATGAGAGCAGCTCCCATCGGCCTGAAATCAACAACAGCGATAATGAACCGAGCAGTTTCAACGCTTCTCGTCTCATGATCCTGGTCAGTCCAGAATCTCCAGAAACAATCGGAGTACCTCTCACTCACTTCGACTTCATTACATAAGGGCCACTAGCACACAGGACCAGCTGTCCCTGTACGCCAAGTTTGAAGTGTCACTGTTTTTCAGATCTTGAAACTCCCCAAGTTGGCCAAGTTGAGTGCAATTTCTGGAGACCTCTGATAGCTTTGAGCACTTCATCAATCCCTGTCCCCAGCCTCAGCTGGCGTTGCTTCACCTATATGGCGGTGCTGCACCTTTTTGACGCCTGTCTTCAGATCAGCTGCCACGTTCGTTGGGTAGCCAATCCTGAAGTCTGTTACGCCGCAAAGTGGTGTCTTGTGGAGACGAACATCCGATCAACGTGCATGGGTCCGTGACAATACCGTCAGTTACGCTTTGTGAACAAACTTGCATCATGTGAGCCGGTACGTCTTTATATGTGAATGTATCTAGCATATGCACCTATGAACATGTATACATGCATCCATATGTTTTTCATACTGTATGTACATACATAAACATACATAAACATACATATGGCTGCAGGTCCAAAGACCTGTACCCCTGGGGTACATCCCAAATATGAACAGATTCCTTCCCCCTTTTTGGACTGTGCACCAACCTTTTGTCGGTTTGGTTGGTATTCACCCGAACCCATCTGTATGGCATCGTGGCTGTATTCTGAGCCTTTGCAACAGAAGAAATACTGCAATTCAAGCAAAAATGACGTCAGGTAAGGCTCTCAATCCCCCAGGTCCTAACAACAGAGACAAGGCGTTTAAAAGTGTCCATAGTAAGACAATTCTAAATAAACAATAAATATATATATATATACAGATTCTCACAAGCACAGGATCCCCAAGAGTTGCTGTGCTGTTGGGGTCTGTTGCCGTTGGGCTTGACTGGTTTCGGCACAGCGTCTCATCGGAGCCCATCTGTCTCAGGATCTCGTTGAGTTGTCGTCCGCTCTCGGCATCGATCAGCGCTTCTGGCAACGAATGACTTTGTCAACCAACAAATTGACCCAAAGATCCCAATTCTTAGAATGCTGTATACACCACTGTATATGTTTTGGATGAGAATTCATGATGTGTTGTATGCACATCTGTATATGTGTGTGTGTGTGTGTGCTTCCCAAAAATCTGAATTACCGACCAGGAATAAAGACCATGCACGTTCCAGTGGTTGAAGACTCCAATAACCATGTTAACGAAGGATCTGCTTCACAGGCAAAATCTGCAAGATTTTGGACTCAAAGACTCGCACACATCTGCATGGCCTCTTGTCTTGATGCTGATGGAGAAGTAAAGATGTAAAGATGCTGATGGAGAAGTAATGCAGCCCTACTATCTCGGAACACCCCCTCAGTTCTTCAGAAAAACTCCTCCCAGCCCTTGCGTGGTGTTCCTTGATGGAGTGCAACATGTCCCAGCAAGTGCTGAGGAATATGAGCTCTCTTCACTGCCAGCGGTACTGCAAGAGCCAGCAGCACTGGCACCAGAAACTTGAAATTCATGGCCCAGCACGCTGCAAGAACAGCAATCGTTGCGGCAAAGCTCTGAAACTGGATCAATGTGCTCTCCATTGGCTTGGAATGCAACAGTCTTGTTGGAGACTTACGTTGCCAGAATCAAGTGATGTTTACTGTACTACAAACGTAATGCATTTGTGGAAATGTGTGTTTGAAACTCAAGGTGCGTCTCTTTGCGTCCTGCAAGTTGCGCTCCTATGTGCTAAGCTACACGGTTCTCAACCTTAATCAGCCAAAGCTTGCGAAAATCAGCATCATCTCGTAAGGAATATTCAAGAACCCCTTCATGCAGTGACTTTGGATTCTTCATTGCTTGGAGTTCGGCGCATACACTCTTTCATGCACATGCCTCTTTTCATGTGGCTTTCAATGGATGCAGGTTTCAATCTGCCAACGCGGTTTCATCGCACCTGCAGGTAGCGATACTTTGGCCTCCGCAAACCGCAGTTTACCACAGGACTTGTGCCATCATGAGTCCACTGCTTTGTCTCATCCCTTGAACTGCTCCGCTGGTTATGTCTCATGCATTCTGCTGAAACGAGTTTTGGGAGGTGTCTTATGAGCAGTTGAGGCTAATTGCTTGTGTCTTCAGAGACTTGAATTCCGTTGCCTTCTGTCGTGGAGGGCGCATTTGATGCAACTCTCTGACCTTAGCCGCTGTGATGTCCACATGATCTGGTGGTTGAGGTGCGTCCACCAGAGTTTTTGGTCACAAATTGAACCCCACTCCAAGCCGAATGGTGGACTTTTTAGATCTGCGAGTGGTAAGTCACTATAGAAACATCTGGCTCTGAGTCTCAGTGACCATGTCTCGAGCAGGCTTCTTCAGCATTGCCTGGCGGAAGAAAGCGTTGCAAAGCTTCAAATGATGGGTGAGGCACTGATGCACTTGCCTGTGGGATGATGCAACAAGCCGTGAGTTTGCTCATGGTTCAAACAACCACCTCCACATTTGTTTCCTTGCAAAGGCCTGTATTCAAAAGCATGATTGAGGGCGCACACACGCTGCTAGGTGCTTCAATGATGCACTCAACAACATTGGCGCATCAATTGCCTGTCCATAAAACATATTTTTTTCCCCAAACCACCCATAGATCATCATGACTCGAATCTATTCTATGGACAAGCTGGTAAAAAGTATCCTTCTTGGCAAGAACAGCATCCTTGGCGGCAAGAAGAGCCCATGGTGCCCAGCGCAAACTGAGCACAGATGGTGGTGGAAAGGACTGCTGCACCTGAGGGCTAGGAAAAGCCGAGGTCTTGAACACAATCACAAACTACGACTACTAATTCATCAACATGAATTGGTATAAACGACATTCATCTACCACTACCATTTTGACATGCTGTGCGACTGTGCGATACAAATTTACAACTGGTGGACCGCGGGCAGTAGAATTCACATGAATCCGTTGTATGTTGAGCAGCATAAGAGCTACTTAGCAGCTACTCCTCGGTATAACGCAACTTCCAACAGCGGGCGTTTCAAACGGCGTGGCATGGATTGAAACTTCACGAGTTTCCACTCAGTCCGCTGCGGTCAACGCCTCCGAACTGCCTGGCAGCTTCAGGTCTCATTGCTTTGCGAGGTGCTTGGAGAGGACTCTTATCGCATCATTCCTTACAGTAATTACAGATAAATCAAACGCAAATACTGTGTAGACTGTATACATGATATTGTAGTGTGTATAATATTGCTTGAGGAAGCAACTAGCTATGTCATACATGTTCATCCAATCAGTTGGCTTCATTGCGTAGCTCTCCTTTCCAGGTTTGTGCTTCTGGAAATGAACTGCTCACCCAAAGTACAAGGCCCCTGAATTTTGCATCTGGCATCTGTTCAGCGCAACTCGCAGCTGAAAATATTCCTTGAAAGAGGAGTGCAGCGGCGCCAATGAAAGTATTCTGTCAGAGCCCTCTGGGCCTATCTTTGAAGCCCAGTGGTTTATGTCTTGACGTCAAGCCACAACGCCGCCCCTGCTAAACACGTTCTCTAAACGGTCAAATCGTACCCACAGGAAGATGGATTGGGAGCACAGAGACCTTCGAAGTCAAAGCCCGGAACCTGAGCTGAGTTGATGGCCATCTTGATGTCTGCCACATCCTGACACCGAAGATTGCAAGAGATTTCTTCAAAGTTTCTAGCCACAGTCTTCCAGTGTCTTCCAGTCCTGTCCCTGGACTGCTTTGCAACAGGCCACCCATGGCCATGGGGTGGCCACCCAGCATTGAAATTTTGCCCCCAGATAGATATAAGACCCATGCATCATGCCTTGGACATCCACCAATGTCACCACAAATTTCATCCAAGCGACCCAACATGACTAACAAAAGTACTTTGAAGTTCCCACAAAAAACAGTGCCTGTAGAATAACATGGAGTCAGGAGCAGCACAGTCCTGAGCGGCAAGGTCCTCGAAGCGAGGGCTTTTGCTGTAGAGCACTGCGCCAGAATAGCCACAGCATGCGTCGTTGCAGCCACAGTAGTAGACCAGGGTGTACACATTGGATCGAGCTGCCAGGATATACCAATCGTCCATGTAGTGCATCTCCTCATTGGCTGAACCAACGGCAGGTGACAGCCAGTCTGTAAATTGAAGAATTTTCCCGAGCCATCTTTGAGATTACATGAGACAGCAGATAGTGCAAACATCCTGCCCTTACTTCCCGAAAATAATGACATGACATGTCCGTCCTTGGCGGAGTTGTTGTGGTTTATGAGATGCATTGGGTTTTCTGGATCTTGTGCAAAGCTTTGCCGAACCTCGCGTGGAAGATATTCGCAATCTGGCGCTGTACAAGCCAAATTTTTCTTCACCGAGTACCTGTGGGGCATAGGGTCAAAGGCCACCATCACATCATGAAAGTGACAATCAAATCCGTTTGGAAAGTCACCGCTGGAAAGAAAACGATGCTGAATCTCAATCTTCGACACTTCAAATCTCCGAGCAAGGGTTTTGTTCCTCCTTGAAGGCTAAAGTGATGCACCTGACAATCGAAACAATCGAAGATGGGATTCCAGCCGCGGGTTACATACCAGGTGCCCGTCAAGCTCTTCAGCTCCAGGTGCTCCGGTCGTTTGGCATTTTTCGGGATCGAACATGACAACTTCTGCTGTGGAACACAGTGATGCTCTGAGATACTGCACTCGCTGAAGTCGTCAATCTTGGAAGCGCTTCCATCTGTGGGCTTGTATAGGTCTCCACATCTTATCCTTGGATCTCTAGGTGCATGTGGCAGTCAGCATTCTGATGTATTCTTTATCAAGGGCAAGCAGACATGAAAGATCAAAACATCTGCTGGACAAGCAATCGAGGCATGCTGCTGGCAAGCCAAGTCATCTTTGGGACATCGTGGTGTGCAAAACATCCAGGGCCTGCACACAGAGTCGGCCAAGCACCTTCAGGGTCAACTGCCCGGACTTGTCGATCGTCTAACATGCAACCGGTTGTCAACGCGACGTCAGAAGTACGGGGCTCACAGAATTGCAGATGCAAAATGAAACCTTTCTGAAACCTTTGAATGCATTCTGCATATTAAAAACAGAAAACTCGTGGAGATACACGTGCCACACCTTGCGAGTGCGCCAGCGCATTTGGTTACAACACATGTTCCTGGGTTGTGAGCTCCATGCACAGCTGCGACTGCCCAGAGAATGACGCGCAGCGCACCCATGGCGGCCATTGCGATGGATGAAATCAGAGGCTCTGCAGCTGTATTTTTTTCAAATTCTTTGCAAAGCCTATGAACTGAAACTTTGAAATAGGCTCTGCGGAATCATCCTCTCGACTCTTTCGTCTTTTTCCAAAGTCGGTAGACGGGGAATCAAAGTGCAGCTGCAGAATGGAGTCTTGCAAATGCCAATGTGCTTTCAGTTAGCTACAGGAGTTGGAGCCAAAGTCTTGTGAACACTCTGACTTCCAACGATGTGCGAAAATTGCTTGTGAACACGGGGGGTTGTAACTACAGGGTCACTTGCGGGGTTCTTAAAATACAGGTGCCCCCAGTTATCATCCAGTTTATCCATCATTTGTAGTAGTTAACCAACCATCCAGTTTCTCACTCACTTGAACAGCCGCGCTACGTCGCCAGTACCACGGCCGTGCCTTCCAGCCGCCGCATCACCAGGACTTGCTGAGCTTTGGCCTGGCTGAAACTTAGCCAAAAGTTGGCAACCTACTGATGCTAACAGGTTGAGACAAATATTGATGTGTATTTAAATACGATATAAATATGTAATTATATAAAGGTTCAGGCTGCACCTTTTCACTTCCACATCGCTGGAAGCTCTTCTGAAGGAAAAAGCTGCGGCTTTACAGCAGCATTTCAAACAGTTGGCCAAAGGGTGTGCCACAAAGGGCCGGGATCACAGCTGGGCGGGAAGCTTGAGCGTTTCAATGCAGCACATCACATTTAGTGGACACAAAGGTTCAGGCTGCACCTTTTCACTTCCACATCGCTGGAAGCTCTTCTGAAGGAAAAAGCTGCGGCTTTACAGCAGCATTTCAAACAGTTGGCATTCTCCCCAACACCCTGCATCACCAAAGCTTTGGCCAACACATCTCTGGAATGGAAGATCGACTAAAGAAGATTGACCTCTCAAGTACTTTTGGATATATCTTGCAGAGAGCTTCAATTCGGCTTTTTGTCTCACTAGACAAAGTCTTGGTATACGTAGCAATGGCAGCCTCTTGCAAATATATTTCTAGCACTTTCGTGGAGATCCATCTCCCTTTTCGTCTGACATACTCAGCATCTTCTGTCACTTGCAACCAGTGTGTCGCTCCACCCGGTCTGAGTGATCCTAAGTTGTAAGGAGCTATTCCTGGCCTGTCATTCCTCTTCAAACCCAACGCCAGTTGAATCGCAGCAAACCTTTTCCTGAGAGACTCTGGGGATCTGTTCCATAGCATGGCACTGGAAGACAAACTGCCAAAAACAGCACTGAGCAGGGAAACAACATCCTCGGAATCGATTCTCGAGGATTGATGTCTCGCAGCTCTGCCACGGGTTTTTGGCAGTTTTATCCTCAACAGTGCATACCAAACTCCTGGAGCAGCATCACATGGCAATATGAGATCATCTCTGCAAGCCTGCAAAATCTCGCCAATTCTGAGGACACCACACCAACCCATAGCTATGATGGCCGCTTCACGGGACCATCCCCACAGCAAAGACAGCGTTACCATGGCTATCATGATTGACAATGGCAGCGCAGGGTTATGCTCATGTGGTTCGTCAATGACCCAATTGAAAGCAAGATCCCATGCTGAGGCTAGCTGGCGCCTCAAGCCTGGTCGTCTGGCAGTGATGGCGTTTATGGTCTCGGCATACCTGGAGTAAGCCTTTCCAGCATTGTACATGTCCTTGCCATATGATACAAGGGTTTCAGAGATGAAGTCCGGCTCATAAGCTCCCGGTTCAAGGAGCCTATCCAAGGTAACCAGAAAAACTTCACTCAACCACTTGTCAAAAGCAACCAAGAGAGTAGATCTCCTGTCTCTCGTCTGCTGCAAAACCACTCTATCAGCTTGAAGCACATTTCCTGCTCGTCGGCCGGCACGCTTCAGTTCTTCCTTCCCCGTAGGAGCAAGCGTCATGGCTGAGGCAAACGAGATTCCAGTGAAACTGACAGGATGGCTTATGGTGATCCCACTATCAACCTTTTGGGGGATAAGTGACCCAGGGGCACCCAAGAGGAAAGAGAGCCAAATCCATCGTGGAAGCACAGAAGAAAGTCGGAGGAGGATCCAAGTCCACAGGGTAAATCCAAGTAGAGAGGAAAATCCACGGAACAAGTGAGCGATGTGAGTAGTCAAAAGTCCAAAGTCCAGAGAACATGGAATCAGAGCACAGGCATGGCCAGGGCAAAGACAAAAGGAGACTAGTATGAAAAGCCGAATCCAACCAGCCGCCGCCTTTGAGAACTGGAACGCATGGAGCTGAGCAATCTGATTCGTAGAGAGAAAGTCCACAAGGGAAATTCCACAAGGAGTAGGCAAATGCTTGAGTCGAGTTGGAGCATCGGCAGTGTTCAACCGAGTGGGAGCAAAACCAAGAGAGGGATGAAGGTTTCCAGCAACAGCGAAGGCACAAGCTCTCCTCAATGAGCTCTGAAGGGAGGTAGCTGAAGATCTCCCTTTCGCATGGGCACCCTTTGCAACTCTTGAGTCAAGCAAAGCCACGAACCTTACATCTCCTCCACCAAGCAAAAGGTCATGCAAAAGCTCGACATATGCCCTGCTTTCAAGCACATTGATGTGCCCAGGCACCTTCCAAGGCCACTCCTTCCCAACAAGCCAAGAGTCAGCTTGGAGAACATCGTTGATGATCACGCTTTCGAGGCCACTCACGCTAACTTCAGACCCAAGTCTTTCTTCATTTACCTGAATCGCATTTGAGAGGTTCTTCGCAAGGAACTCTGCAAGGAGGGGGACATAGATTGAGCTACCTTTTGTGTACTTCCCTTCAATCCTGACATGGTGATGACCGCCTCTGCAACGCGTAGTCAAAGCATCCGCATCAAGCCAACAAGAGAGGAACTTGAACTCTTTCTTGTGGATGGATTGAAATTCACAGGAAGCAACAATTGACTCACCACAGCCAATGGAAAGCAGATAGCGCCAAATCGAAAGCCAAGCCATCTTTGACAAGCGAGGTTGCTCAAGCAATCCAACAACTCCATGTCTCCAGCAGTACCACAAAATAGCCAAGCAACGAAAAGCTAAACAGTTTCCCAGCCAAGTCTTTCTGTCAAGCCTGTTGTAGCCATAAGGCTGATCATAGCCTCGACTTGCTGGATGCTGAGCTGGCGAGAAAGTTGTGCAAGGCGGCTCAAGACCAACAGCTTTGACTCTTCGTTCCTTCACCATATGCATGATCCACTCGATCAACCTGAGATTCGTCATGTCAAACTGAGGGCTGCGTGAAAGGTCGATTGGGACGCAAACATTCAAGCCAAGCTTTGCCATTGCTGAAGAGAGGACACCAGAACCACCACAAACTTCAATGAAGTCGAAAAGGAGATCAGGAGTCTTGGAAGGTGCCTCAAAAAGGTCAGCCGCAGTTGGGACATCATCAACATCTTCACCCAAAGATCTCAAACGAGCATGAGCAGGATTGTCGAGCATCGTGTAGGCACCCTTCTTGTCACCACTCAACCACAAAGTAGAGGAGAGATCGGTACCAACTCGCCTCTTTGTATAAGCCCCTCGAGCAAGCGATGCATCAACCGCATAGACATCCTCATCATAGGGAGCTGAAACATCCGTTGCAGCAACAAGGCTAAAAATGCTGCAAAGCACAAGCTCTTCAGCAGTGGCTCTGCTAAGTCCCACAACCTCATCTGCTTCTTCGGTGGATTTGTTGGCAATCTTGAAGAGACCCGAAATGACACAGCTCAAGCACCGTCTGAACATCAAAGTTGAGACCCAGTTCCCTGCAAGGCGAGCTGCAAGCGATCGAGAAATGACTGGCAAACTCGAACACCTCAATGAAAGCGAAGCAAGGGCAAGCCTCTTCGACAAAGGAGCTGCAACTGTCACAACCCCAGCACCACGAGCCTTTTGAATGGAATTGATCTCAGCACCAACGATCTTAAAAAGCTCCTCTCCTCTGATGGTCTTCTCATCTGAACCTTTGATGCCTTCCTCGGCATAGGCCTCTTCGGCCTGCGAAAGGATCTTCAACGACCGAGAATCCGACAAGTCTCCAACCTTCTCCCGAGAGAGCACAAAGAAGTCATCAATGACAAGTCCCTGATAGACTGGCCCTTTTGGAAAGACGTTGTGGCTGAGCATAATCTCATCTGCGCATAGAATGCCTCGTTGTTTCAAAACATTTGAGTGGCTTTCGAGCGCAAATTCCACACCCAAATGGTCACCCTGGAAAAGGCTTTTGAAGGCACCAAAAAGCTTCGAGGATTGATCCAAGCGTTGCCTCTTCCTCTGACTCATGCCCAAACGATCTCCATGCGTCTCACGGGAAGTGGGCGCCTGCAGGACACTGCGAAGCTCAACAAGCGCAGATGAACCTTCAAACTCTTCCAAGTCATACTCAAAGGGCATGATGTTGCAAAATGCCTTTTCCCTTGACACTGCAGCTTGGTGATAGAAGTCCTTCCGGTCACTGGCGCATCCAACTAGAGTCCAACCACGGGGGCAATGAATCGAGGTCACAGAGCTGCCACTTGGTAGGAACTTTGACATTCCACTGGGGTGCCTCTCCCCACCATTGAAGGCTCTCCTGTCGCCGATCTGGCGGTCAACCAATTCTGACTTGTGGTTGTTGAAGACCCTGCATACTCTTCCAGTAGGATGGGGCACATGGAAAAGGGCTAAGAGGCCTTTAGCATCCCAAAGTTTCAGAAGCTTCAAATTCTCCTCCTTACTTTCGTGGATAACAGAGGGCCCCAGCCAATCCTCAGGAAGATCATGCTGAAGTACCAAAGGTTCTACATAGGGTAGCCAAAGGACAGAATCAAGATGATCACTGAGCTGCCAAGCACCATCACCAGACAACTTCAGCCTCTGCGCATCAAGGGAACGGTAGGGCTGTGTAGGCGAAAACTTCTTGTCCGACACAAACCTCTGCTCATCTTTGATCCTGCCAGGCCTCTCCTGGAAAGGAAGCGAGTCAAGGTGACCCCCATACGGACTAGCAGACAAAAGTCCCTCATCCTGCGCAAACCTCTCAAGCTCACAAAGCCTTGCAATAAATTCAAATCCAGATCTTCCCGGAGGCAAAGGGAAACTCCCAGGTTGATCACACGCCGACAAGAGAGCCCTCAGTCTGCGATACACCGCAGATTGTGCCAAGTTTGGCCTCCTCCCAAGCAAACTCAACGAAGGAGCACGAAGGTCAAAGTAGATGTAGTTGAGAGCCATCACAACCACGTGTAGAGCTCTCTTCATCAAAAGGCTCTTCAACTTGACCTTACAAAGCTTGGGGCACCTCTGCTTACCAAACAAGCCTTCTTGTGGTATGGGCAAAGGGAAAACGGCGGTAGGTGGGCATCTTCCATCATGCCTGATGTGAAAGGTCTTGGCAAGGAACTTCGAAAAACCTGTATTGGAACGGAGGACCTATCGCACTAGCGAAGCAAGGAAGCCATCAAACGAGATCTGAGCATCTAAGAAACTCTCCGAAGCTGGGAACTCATTCAAGCCTCCTCCTCTGCATCCGGTTTCTGCTTCGCCTTTCCTGAGCCCTTCCCTCGCTTCTTGGGTGAAGGTTTTGCAGCGGCTGCTGCATTTCCCCCTGGGTCTTTTGCCTGAGTGCTGCCAGGGACCTCGAACTGAACAGACTTTGCCGCGGGTCTTCCACAAGGGCCAAGAGCAAGCCTATGTCCAGCTTGCCCCCATCCATCGCTGCCTGTTCCAGGCAAACAAAGAGCAAACTCAGAGAGTCCTTCGCTGCAGCCATGTTGTCGTTCTGCATATGATCCATTGCTAAAGCCACCTGCCATGCCAGAAACCCTAGGTCTCGGGTCTTGCCGAATCCTCCAAATCGTTCCAGATAGAGGCTGGCTGTCACCCCTCTTGTCCTCAAAGCATGCATATCGACTTCTGAGCTCTGAGATGGGAACATACGCCGGGACATGTTTTGGAGCACAGCTTGGAAAAAGACCCCTTTGTGTTGAGCAAGCTCTGCTTGAAGCTTCTGTCTCCCCAAAGATCCCTTTGTGGTCAACCCCGTCGAGGTCAAGTCCATGTGACCTTCGGAGGCCGCTATCTGACTCACCAATGCTGTCAACGCTTTCGACTGTTCTAACACAGCCAAGGCAAGAGCAGGTTCCTCCTTCTGGTAGTCCAACTCTGCTTGCTGAGTCTCGGCCGGAGTGAAGGAAACATGAGGGGGATTCCTCACTGGGGTAGACAAACTTCTTGGTGGTGGCATCTCTCTCACCAAAGCCCTGGGATCCAACACAGCATTCGACGAGCCAGGCGTAGCTAAGGTTCCAAGTGGCTGACGCAATGCTGACACACGGCCTTTTGGGCTTGCAGCTTCTATGGCATTCTGTCTCAAGGCTAACTCCTGAATCTGCTGAGTGAGGCCTGGCAACGCTTCTGACACTGCCGCTACATTTTCTGCCAATGAAGCTAGCGTCACACGCTTCTTGGGCTCGCTGGCTGCGGCCCTTGCGCCGGCGATACCACCAGCTGGAGTGCGCTTTCGAGCTCTTGACGCTTTGGGGGCAGCTGTTGAAGCTGCTGGCTGAGCAGCTAGATCCTCCTCCTCCAACGGCAAGTGGGCACCCTCCTCTGGAACTGCCTCGTCTGCAGAGTAATAGGTGATCCTCTGCAAAGTGAGCTGTGGATCTCGAGCCCAATCTGTGGCCCTTCGAACTAGATCCTCTGGAAGTGGCACCAATTCGGTGAAGTCCTGGTCGAAAAGCAAAAAGCCCATCCAGGTCCGCGAAGGTCGCCACTGGTGACAAATGAGTGGCTACCTCCCCGCTGAAATCCACCAAAACAACGCTCACCTCCGAGGCTCCTGCTGCGGTTGGCTCCTCCAGAACCGACGCCTGAGAAAGAAAGGCGGCAGCAACATTGACCTCCAGATGTGGACCCACAAGTTCGTCTGGTCCAGCAGCTTGGCCTGCTTCGAGTTGTTCTGGTGCCAAAGCTGACGTTGGCAAAGCAAGCATGACACCTGATCCTCGAACGAAAACGACCAAAACTAGGGAACTGAGTTCGTCTTCGGCAAGCCCTGCTCCATTCAAATCGAGAGCATATAGCTGGAAACCTGCATCTCCAAATTGACTGCTGAGAGGCACAAGAAACTCCATCTCTGCGATCAAGCTTCACTTGGCAACGACTCCCCAACTGCTGCAAGGTAAACTGAAATCTCGGTCTTCGAAGGAAAGCCGTGACAGATAACTCGGGCACTTGAGGGGGTGCCCACAGCTCCTTGGAAAGCAGAGTAGGATGAGAACAAACGAGGTGAGGTAATTCCAGGCCCTCGAACGACAACGTAGAACCTGTTTGCCAAGTCCAACTTTGGTGTTGCCGATGGCGGGGGACACCTACGTTCCAAGATGGCCTTAGCCCAACACCCCGCAACCCAAGCTCGTTCCAACCTCTTGACAGGAGAGAGCCGCGAAGCAGTTCCAGCCAAGTTAGAAGCCAAAGAGTGGTAAACAGCAGGAAGAGCAGGGAAAGTATCCTCAAACGAAACACCCTCCTCTGGAGATCCACCAACGACAGACCACACAGATTGAGAATCCTCCTCAGCAGCAGAACCAGTGGCAGCACCAGAATCAGAAGGGCCAGACAACCGACGGACAAAATCCACAGAGGAAGACAATGGCCCATGCACAGTAATCCGAAGATCCTGGAACTGGATTGTGAGGTCAACCAAGCCGTCTTCTGTGCGTGACCCCTCGCTGCTCATCCACGTAAGCCCTCACACGATCCAAAGCAGCTGGAGAAGCAGAAGGCCGAGCAAAGGTTGGTGTGGAGGAGCAAACCACAGAAGTAGGATGGCCAAAAATCCAAAGCCAGAGGAAGACCGAGAAGGCAAATCCAAAGGTGAGGCCCAGCAGGAAGGCAGCAGTGAGAGCAGGAAGCCCAGAGCCAAAGCAATGGGCAGGGCAGCCCAAACCCCACCAGTTAGAGGATGCACCCTGGATCAGTAAGCCTAAGCCCCTGGGGATCACCTCCATCCAACAAGCTTGAGCGTTTCAATGCAGCACATCACATTTAGTGGACACATATACACTTATATAATTATATGTATATATATATACTTATGTTTGTGTATATATATATATACACACAGAAGTTTGTACATACAACACATTACATTGCCTTACCTTACCATACCATACTATACCATACCCCACACCTTACCTTGCCTTACCATACCATACATACATATCACCATCTTGAAATGTTGTCAAAATAACCCGAGGTGTTGCCTTTGCCAACCTGTCAACGCATCTGTATGTTGCATCTACCCAGCAATTTGCGACACAAAGTGCAAGCCTGCATCTACCCAGTTGACACCAGTTGCCTCCACTCAAACTGACTGAAAGCGTACATATTCTCCTATTCAGACTTTTTGTCCACCTGCTGACCCGGCCCAAAAAACTGGAACTTGCTACAGCGGCCTTCAGATGTTCCACCTGCTGGGACACCCAGCCCAAGGTCTCGTCAATCTGAGGCGCTCGAAGTCAACAGAAATATAGAGATTCTGAGCTTCCAAAACACGGTAGAGCTACTAACAACAAGGCCACCTTTGCCTTCTATTTTCCCGATGGTATACCAAACAAGCCGAAATTAGTGAAGCATTGTGATTCAGGCCTCTTCCAGTTGACGATGCCAGTCCATCTCAATCGTTCCTGACAGAAGCTGGAGGACTAGTCAGGATAACGGGCATCTACACTTACATCAAAGTAAAAAAAGGACAGTGTGTGAATGATTGTAGCATTTATATGTAAGTTCAGTAGCATAGTTGAAGTCAAGATTGGCATCTGATAACTTATCAAATTCACTACTTCTGAGATACGCAACTTGCCCAAAACACCACGCATCGAGCTGGGCTTCCCTGAGAGCCCACACGAGTACACCAAGCGTCCGTGTAGAATTGAATCTCCTTCGACTCCGTGCAGATTGACAGATTTCAACCCTGCTCAGAGTCCACACGGGGTCCACTGCTACGAAACTTTACGAAACCAGCGAAGCTAGCCACTATCCTTGTGAAGCAGTTCCACAAGATGATTGCCAGTTTATCCTAGTCGGTTCTGCCAATTCTTGTTGGCCAAGAGACCCGAGATCTGGTAAACACCTGCTTGAAGCGGATGTTGAGTTTGCTTACCGATGCCGATGGCAACATAAGCTACCAGCAGCACCAGCATTTTCCCCGAGAATCAAACCCCTTGAGAACAACGTGTCATCCATTGTGCCGCCGTCCTCTCTGCGCAACTCTAAAGCAATTGCACCCACATGGTACAAGGCCTGAGACACAAAATCTGATGATTTCACAAAGTCACAAAAGTATCATCAGACAAATCACAGCCAAAAAACACAAACGGCCACTGCTTGGTGCTTGAAGCATTCAGCTAGATCAACGGTTTCAACATTGTAAAACGGCCTTCTCACTGAGATACCCATGACCCCATGATTCCACAACGATGCAGCCTCCAGCCACAGGCCATCCAGCGGCAGGCCAAGGCCCTGCACTGCATGATTAGGAAAGTTGTAACATGAAGTTTTGCCACGGATTTTAAGATCTAGTTGTAAAGATCACCCTATTTATCTCGGTTTTACCATGGAAGCTTAAGCATCATCAGGGATCTGAAGGTTTGCGAGAAGCCAAAAGTTGTTTGGAGACGATCCAAGACAAGAGCCGCACCAGCATGTGGAAGTGCAAATGTGAGAGTCTGCAGGTCTACAGGGCTGATGGTTCACTATCTCTTGCACAATTGTATTAGATTGAGGTGACATATGGTGTCATTGTAATTCTCCACTCTGATACATATGTGAATCGTCTGAATTCCCCTCCTGCTTTCCACCTCTCATCTTGTCTTATCTCATCTTATGTTTCCTTGTTTTATACTTTCTTACTTTCTTTCTTTATTCCTTCTTTCCCACATCTTCTGGGTCCTCTTTGACTGCTTTGTACTCCTTGTCCTCTGGTCCTCTTCCGCTCCTCCTCTCTCTTCGTCTTTTATTATTCTTTCTCTCCTCTTCTCTTCCTCTCACGTTCTCGTCCTATTCTCTTGCTCTCATAACAGTCGCAAACCAACGCTTTCGCAAAGCATGGCTCTGACCCACAGAGTCCTTCAAGGTGTTTCGAAAAGTATCCTACTTGTTTTCGCAATGTGTTTTGCAGAGCTTCTTCCATGTGTAATGTATACTTCTTTGCGTATTTTGCAGCAACGCTTGACACATCAAAACGTTGATGGAACAACAAAGCCTTTAACACTACTCTACTTGTGTTGATCCAAGGCCCTTCTACAACCTGTAGAGTTCCAAGAACTTCTACTTGCTTGCACGACAAGACTGCTTCGCAGACAAGGTTGTACAAAACTTGTCAATACAGGACAAAGATTTTGCATAGCGGGCAACCATTCTACACAACAAACCTTTTGTACAAGTACAAGATCGGAGGTTGAGTCGGTCGAAAGCTTGCCAGCATGTTTTCCCACGCATCTTATTGCTGGATCCTTCACTGAGGGATCTATTTGTCAAGTGCGGTACCTCTGCACAGAAAGCAACACTGCAAACGTTTCGCCTGCTGCGCTGTGCCAT
Source organism: Symbiodinium kawagutii (assembly GCA_009767595.1). Classification (NCBI taxonomy): domain Eukaryota; class Dinophyceae; order Suessiales; family Symbiodiniaceae; genus Symbiodinium; species Symbiodinium kawagutii. Next base: position 32,760 of record VSDK01025830.1, on the reverse strand, counting down.
CTTCGTCCACTGCCTGCAGTTGAAAATTGTCAAAATTCACACCTCGAAAGCATAGCACCACTGATATTCGATTTATTTGACCGCTTCACTGCCATTGACGACATCCTAAGGAGAACAAATGCTGCATCTGCTGAGGATCGCGCTTCTGCCAAGGCGCCTCCACACGGCAAGGACACTCCGCAAGCATCACTTTGCTTCGGTCACCGCTCTCATCCCAGCAGTACCACAATCTTCCAACCATCTTCACAAGCAAATCCTTATCAGAAATGTAATTACCTCCGATCCGGTCCGCGCTTTGCTGATCTTTATATATATATATACATACCCTATTCTGAGGCAATTGAGTGAATTTTAACCACGCAATTGGATTGCCATTGATCCAAAATGATAGTCAAACTTGTGATTGTTCATCGATGTGGCAAGAAACATCTTTTGCTCTGAAAACCTCGTTTGTCCAACAAGGTCCATCAGACTCAGTGAAGCAGACGGCAAAGCCTGGATAGGCTGCTTCAACTCTATCTTGAATTTGGATATGTAGATCCCAAGTCTTCGTAAACCTACCTGTCACAAGCTTTCACAAACTTTGTGCTTTACACTATCTGTTGTCCATCATGAAGCCGGCTTTCACCACCAATTTGCATTGGCTTTCCCCCTCTCCCCCTTGGCTGCCAGCCATCAGGGCATTCCACAACTCAGGGCCACCTCCACTGCCTCCAGACAGGCCTCACCAGGACCGCTCTCAAAACGTTTGAAAACTGAGAACATCTATCCATCCATCTAACCATCCATCCATCCATCCATCCATCCATCCATCCATCCATCCATCCATCTATCCATCTAACCATCCATCCATCCATCCATCCATCCATCCATCCATCCATCCATCCATCTATCCATCTAACCATCCATCCATCCATCCATCCATACATACATACATACATTACATTACATTACATTACATTACATTACATTACATTACATTACATTACATTACATTACATTACATTACATTACATTACATTACATTACATACATACATACATACATACATCTATATCTATATCTCCATCTCTATCTATATCTATATCTCTATCTCTATCTCTATCCATTCATCCATGCATGCATCCACTCATGTGCATACCTTTGCATACATTTGCAATTGTGATTTTGCACCATATGTGTTTCTTCTGGGGGTTCTTGCCATGTTGGGGGGTCCTTCCAACGGGCATAAAAATCATTACCCGCGGGGTAGGTGTACCAACCCGCGTGTACCTCTCGTTCGGACGTCCGCCTGCAGCACCCAACACGGTCTCACTGAGTCGCTCCACCTCTGCAGTGTGTTGCGCGCCATTGGTTGAGGAAGTAAGTACAATCAACGTCAAAAATAAGGTAAACACTGATTAAATCAACCAATCAACGCTTAAGTACAATCATAGTCAAATCCAATTTCTTTAAACCAATCAAAAATAAGTAAAGTTAGTTAAACCAATCAAAAATCATCCAATTGAATTACAATTTGATTACAATTGATGTTGGTGCCCAAAATGAAAATACACAAAAATGGAAGATCTTTGTGATTTGTAGAATGACTTTGGGACCACGGCCATAGTCCCGAACAGAAGAATCCACTTTGGGTCTATGAGGTCTTCCAGCCTCAAATTCCACTGCATCCGCAGCTGAATCCACTGGAGAGAATGCTGTCAGGAACGGCCTTGGATGACATGACTTCAGTGGATGACATGACAACGAGTCTATCTGGCCACAGCACATCCACTCTCTCATAACTTGTCGCAGTTTGACCTTGGCCAAAGCTTATTAGATCCAAAAAAATCAAGCGAATTGGCCAAGATGGGCCTTGCTTTGGGCCTGTGTCATCTCTTGCACCATACTTTCCGCAGCATCCAAATGCGCTGAGTGACTGTTGCCGCTTCGTGAGTTTGTCAACGACTTGCGATGCTTCTGAGACGTTCAGCTCTCGGATGGCCCTGACGGGGGAATGCGATCAAGGCAGCTTGAGACACTTCCAAGTTGTGAAATTGAGGGTAACTATAGTTACATGATGGACTCAACTTGGTAACTATAGTTACATGATGGACTCAACTTGGTAACTATAGTTACATGATGGACTCAACTTGGTAACTATAGTTACATGATGGACTCAACTTGGTAACTATAGTTACATGATGTTGTATAACTATAGGAACTATCGCGATTGGACTTCACAAATTGGGCTATGCAAAATGCGGTGAACGGCCTCCTGAGCCGAGACATCATGGTCTGATCCTTGCCCTCGAAAGCGACGAGACTTTGACTCTTCTGGGTGTAGCTCCTGGGGGCTTCCATAAACCGTGGGGTCAGGACCTGCTTGAGCATGCGGCATACCCTT
>VSDK01025830.1:8875-27299 GCA_009767595.1 Symbiodinium kawagutii | reverse complement strand
TGGATGGATGGATGGATGGATGGATGGATGGATGGATGGATGGATGGATGGATGGATGGATGGATGGACGGACGGACGGATGGATGGATGGATGGATGGATGCATGCATGCATGCATGGATGGATGGATGGATGGATGGATGGATGCATGGATGGATGGATGGACGGACGGATGGATGGATGGATGGTTGCCCATGATGGCTCCATACAGAATCCGTAGCCTGCCTGTTGATCTTCAAGTGTTGGTTGAGCAACCCCATAAGGAACTTCAGTCGCGAGCCTCTGGCTCTTCAGCACCACGGGTGTCCAATGCTGCTAAGCTAGCAATCCTTGGTGATTCGATACTGGGAGTCATGTCTGGATGCCATGAAACTGACAAGAGATGACAGGGTAGTGTACAGAGGGTTGACCCTGTGCCACATCACAGCATGGTCATGAAGTGACTTGAGCAAACTTGATCAATATTCCAAGCCGAATTGCAGACATGGCATCTTCCTGTTGGCCTATGCCTGCGGTCTCAAGCCAGCAACTTTAAACCGAGCGTCATCTCCCTGAGTTCTGAAGCCTGACCGTGACCCCTTCCCCAGCTTTGGATGGTCTCAACAGCTGTGCAGGTACAAAGATGGTGACCGGAAAGAGAAAATCGGTCTTTTACCGGGTAGTTTACCATCACAAAACACGAACTTGGGGATATTTCAGCAGCTGCATGGGAAACATTTCTGGGGGAAAGGTCTGCATTGGAGTCCAATGACTCAGGATGTCTGCGTCCACAGAAGCCTCCTCCACCCGCAGAATGCGATCACCGCGGCGGAGCTTGGCATGGCTTGGATGCAGTTGTGTAGCACGAGAGGCATCCAGGACGATCAACTCCCAATCCAAGGCATTCAGGGCACCCGCATCCCGATCCGGAACAGATAGAGCCACCTCCCACAGCAAACGCAGTGGCCCAGCTCAATTCACGCGTTAGAATCTGTTTTCATTTGAGGAGCTTGTGGAATGCACACAGCCCATCTTGACATCAGACAAAATGCCCAAAGACATAAACTGGACAGATCGGATAGATATAGGCCACATGAAAAACGCGGTACAGGTGCCTTGAGGCCCAAGTAGCCGAAGATGGGTCCTTTCTCACCCTCTTTGTGGTGAAGCAGCCGCACAGTGTAGCCAGGCTGACCTCAGTTCTGGGGCTTGTACTTCTTGTCAAGCCCATTTCTTGCAATCTTCCTCTGCCTATTTTTGCACGAACTTATATTGAAAGGATTTGAAAGGCCCTGTAAATCATGGCCGAAAGGAAGAGCCGTCAAGCAAGTGAAAACATCATACAACAGATCCTTTTTTTAAAAGGACCTCGAGCGAAAGGAACGCAGGACTTGCCATATCCCAGAACTGAAAAAGCTGAGGCCACAACCATTGTCTGGAGCCTGCAACAGTTTCGCGCGTGGAGTGGAACAAGAATTCCTTCAGCCCGAACCATCCAAGAAGAACCGGTAGTTTCGAATGTTTCACACGTTTCATCTGCTATCCTGAGTATCATTGATACCAAATGCCCCAGCACAACCGCGGAAAAAAATCTCGATGTCCTAGGTCCCTAAAGCCCCAATCTCTGCCTCTTCTGACATGATTTTTTGATGCCACATCTCCATGGAACTCCGATGCACTGTACGCCACCGTTGCAATGGTATATCGATGCACCAGAACCACCCCAAGCTCGGTCAGCTGCACCTTGCCCCTACTTGGCACAGAGTTACGCCTGCCCACTTGACACACACCAAACACGATGGGGTGGCGAGCAATGCAAGACCTTTAGTCAGGGTTTCCCATAGGATGCTCTTCGTGAGATATTTTGAGTTAGTCTGTTGCCCTACCAACGGCGTTTCTTGTCAACTCACTGATCTTCATACTTTGGCCTCGGCACTTCTGCTCGCAGTTGAGGGAGGACACCTGGCCGCCACTCTCCTTGACTAGCTAAGCACGGTTCGGCGTTGTCAATGTCCCAAATTGGTCGGTGGTTCCATTCATTTCTGGTGTCCCAGTGACCAACTTTCATCTGAACCGCAACTGGTGCCACCAGCCGCTAGCTGGAAGCCCCGGGTCTAAAAACTTAATTACAATCTCAACAGAATGGTTGGGATGCAATTAGGACATCAACACAATCGTTCCTGTGACCGTCAATCGTGTTGAAGCTCTCAACTAAAAAGGGTACGAGCACGTTGCTCTGCAAATGGAGCCATATGGAGCTAATCACCTAATGGCCCTCAAGAAGCCGCTGAGGCTTTGAGACTTGATGCCATCGGTCAACGGGATAAAGGAATATGAAGGACCACACTAGAAGACAGAAACTATCTGTGTCGGTCTGTGATGCCCCATCTCGCCTTCCATTACCTCTGAAATCCATTGGCCACTGAAGCATGACAGCTGTCGATGATATCCAAGCGACCGAAGTAATGAAAGTCAAAGATACTAAAACCTGGAATCAAAAAGCATATCGAGTACAATCCAAATACTGAGAGTATCAGTACCACTTGAATGTTGTAGCATTTTACGCAATGTCTGCTATGACTGTCACGAGACGTCATGCGGACCTTGAACCAGGATGGACTTCAGCTCACTACACGAGAGCTCTCACGAGTTCAAGTACATGCACTTGCAATGGACTACATGACCAGAGAATCACTCAACCTGAGATACTCCTTTGTTCAAGATACAGAGTCATCAACCCTTTCAAAGCCTTTCTCCCAGATTGGCACTGCATCCATGCCCGGACAAACCAGCTTGTTGACACGCTCCAATCTTCCAAAGCTTTGTTACTTGCAAACGGGCCATCTGTGTAGCTCGTGAGGATGCTGTTTTGGTGCATCCAATAGTGAGACATCAACCGTCTACTGCAAGCAGTATGACGTTCAACAACCCCAATGAAGATTTGGCTCCACAGAACACGGGTACGAAACATCAGGGTTGGGCACCACCCAGAAATTTGCCAAGAGAGGCCGCCCAACCCACCAAAACTGCGCATGCCATACCACTTGTTGAAACCTACAGCACGTGATGGCTACCCCTGCATCCCACCGTCGCTCTTCATGGACTTTCCTGCCCGGATGACCTGCACAGAAAAAAATGGGATCATGGATCAACATCTTGCGGCACCAGGTGCATTTTCTAAAAGACTCAAAATCCATTCTGAGACAAAAAAAATCAGAAAAAAGATGCAAGATGATTCAAAGCCTTAGACTCTCTTCTTCAAAAAACCTTTGTTCCCTCACTTGGCAGGCTGCTTCGATTCTTGCAACATCAGAGTCAGTGATCTTGACCCATACTTATGTAGAATGGCCAGTAATCAACAGTTGAACCACAAATCACTTCTGCATTTCTCCGTCGCTAGCAGTGAAAAAAAACTGCCTCGTCGACCAGCAACAGCTGCTCCGCCAAGACGGGAGCCTCAGTCGGGCCGCCGATAACATGGATGGCATGAAAAAGACGCATAAACAAATGAGAAAACACATGTTCTCAAATTTTGACTAACTTGTTTAAACATTTGCAAACAATTTTGAACAAATCTCAAGTCCTATCCTTGTTTGACACCATGTCAAACTTTGATTTATAGATGAATTCAAACAGCAAATAGATGTTATGATCAAATACAGGCAGAAGACTGAACTGCTTCATGCGCCAGAAGGGTCAGTACATCTCCGTAATTCAGCTTGCGGCCAAACCAAGCATCTGCTTTTTGACCAAGAAGTTGTCGTAGATGCCTAGCCACAAAATCAACTTACCAGCATAGCTGAATGCCCTTCGCACAGGTTAATGTTCCTCATTCCAGTGGGTCCATCCGGTCTTTTAGCAGTGTTGGTTCCTTTGCAGAATATCAAGGCTGTCCGTTCACTGAAATTTGTTGCCCTCACACCGTGGTGAATCGCCCGCCTTTGCTTTGCCTCTCGAGGTCTACGCTACATCTGTGATTAGAAATGAAGATGGCATAAACACGTGACGTGCTTGTGGGTCGAAACCCTGTGCCTCTTGTAAACCTGACAGAAAGGAGAGAAGTATGCAGTATTTCCAATATGTTTGCATACTTCATTTTGGTGGACAGGTGGCAATGCCTCATCCCCACAAGCATGGACAGCTCCCAAAGCCCTGCCTTCGATAGCTGGGTCAATCGGGTCTCCGCTCGAGATACTGACGCCGACCTTGGCGTGGAAAAACTGTTGGGGACCACTTTCTTTCCGAGCACAAAAAAGAATAAACTAGCTCCCACATTTCATAGGAAGACATACAATTATATAATATATGTAAAGATATTCAAAGATAAGAAGCGAAGAAGAGGATCCGTGCATGTGGAAGGCGGTTCTTGGGTTCCCAACCACTTTCTGCTTGTTCTCGCGCTCAGCAAGAACTCTAAGCAGCTTCTCCTGCGTCTGTGATGTCCACGTCACAGTTGTTAACTCTTTATTGGACTCCATGGACTCCGTGGCAAAGTCAAAGGATTTGAACACCCAGAAGTGTTAGAATGGCTGCCAGCCCATCATATTGGCCGCAGCTACGGGGTCTGGTGACCTGTGGCTTGTTGAGATTCTTAGATTTTTGCAGGCTGTGTCTCAAACAACGGATTGATGTCCATCCCAAGGTATACTTCAAAGTTGTGAGTTCATCCAAAAGATTGAAGGCTACTAAGGTATACTAATCTTACCTTCAACCCAAGCGCGAGGTTCTGAAGCCAGACATCCCACCCTCAAACTCAGAGTGACTCATGGCATATCAGCATGCAAAGTTCAGATGTTGGGTGATTGGTCGGTCGCACACTTTATTGTTTCGAGGGCAGCTTATCCGGTTTGCAGGCAATCATGATGCATTACGAGAACTCCAAACCAACCTGCGCAAGGGTACAGTACAGACCATAGCTTTGGAGGATGAAAAGAATGCTTTGATAAAACGTATGGAGCATATATAAAACATAAAATATATGTAAATATATGTCGTTGGGTATGGCAGCTCTGGCTCCTGCACATCCATGCCTGAATTCTCCAAGAGGGTCTTCGGCACCACTAGCAGCGCCTTTCCAAAGATCTCCACTCCCAGACGCGGCTTCCCCTCCACGGACCGCTTGAACTGTTCCAGATGCACGTGAGCAGCAATCTGAGCACGGCGAAAGCAAGTGACTTCACAATCTGGTGATGTGACATCGTGATTTGCCTTGCCCTTGGGAAACACTTTTGTTCTTTTTTTGTGAAAGTAATATAAGAAAAAACTATGAAAAACTGTTAGATTAGATGAGTAGTCATTCCTTCCATTCAAATTTTGGTTCCCGTTCACAACAGGGATCCTGACAAAGGCGGTGTGCGTGAAAGCAAGGAGATAGCACTTCCAGGGTAGTTACGACGATACCGCTGGTCATACAGCTGTATTGTTGTCAAGCATCTTTTAGATACAATGACTGAAGTCTGAACTCCCCAGTGCCCCAGTGGCACAAGTGCTTTCTGACTCTTATGATTTGTTGGTTCGAGTGGACTTCTTAGATGTTCTCAGCACTGCTTGCTGCATACCCGAAGCCCAGGCACCTCGAATGCAGCGGCCCCAGGCACAACGGCCTGACATGAGCGGCAGCAGGTGGTCCCTCAGAGACCAAGGAGGGGACGGGATATCCTCAGCATCCAAAGGCTCTGGGTCTCTGTGGTTGCAGTGGCTGTTGTTAGCTTCCAAGACATTGTGCTGGTCACCTTCCTGCTCATATACGACGGTCTCCCTGTGCTATCAAAAAGGCTGATACCGCACTCTAGAGGATGATAAGATCTGATTTTATATTACATGTGATGCTTAAATATGTGAGGTGCTTCGTTGCCTCATCAGATTTGCCATCGTTTTTGGAAGCCTTATCAGATTTCATCCATGGCTTGTGATGCTCACGGCTTTGAAGCTGGAGCTCCTCTTTGCTCACGCCTCGTCTTCCACACAGTTCTGCACAGCTCTCAGGCCATCCTTGATGGCGTCCTCTGACAGATCAAAATCTTCAAGGAACTGTCATGAACTTTGACAATCTAACTGTTGTAACTTTCATGATTGTGCTCAGTTCCGTTGCAAGCAAAGCGAATCTATAGCGCCAGTCCATTGAAAAGAAAATTTGTTAGTGTTACTACTGCAGATGATGCCCTTTTGATGGTTGGAGAGACTATCCAAGGTCCAATGCTGTGCTGTGCCCCAAAATTGCCCCATCTGTGACCTTCATCTGGGCAATGGCATGATCTGTGGAGCCCTGGATGAGGATAGTGCAGCTCTGAGGGTGTTTCACCTTGGGAGCAGGTACATGGCGCACGAGAGCCACTAATTGCGAGTTGGATCCTATTGGGATCCGGGGATAGATTGGCTTGTGAGTTGACTGATCAAAGTGGGTCTTGCACTGGAAGAGCTGGAAGCTGTACCAAGCGGCAACTTTTCAGCTCCCTTTTGGTACACCATGTGCTTTCATGTTGGATTCAGAGCCACCTGCTTTCACATCTAGGAAGCTTTTGACAAACTTGAAGAAGTGAACTGTATCATCCATATCGCCCACCCTCATCCTTTGAGGACGTCGCCCCTTCGATGAAGGTGAACTTGTCATCCTGGTTGCAGGTCGATTGGGGCGCAGAAATAGATGCAATGAATTCTTGCACCAACGTGACTTCCAAACCGATGACTCTTCGAGAAGTTGCCAAACTCCCGCCATCCTAATGTTCCTTCACATAGGAACTCCCTAAACGCGAGAGGAACCCGTGCTAGTCCTCCAAGCTTTGTTCATAGACCAAGTCTGCATGGCCTTGGCTGTCGCCATATGGCACCAGATTGAGAAGTATAGATAGAACGTATATCGAATAGAAGTGAACAAAACATGGAACGTAATACTGAAACGTAGAAAGTATGGACACTCTGAAATCAGTTGCAATCGAAAACCATCTAGAGAGCAGGACCAGTGCATTGTGAGCACCTTCCAATGCTACATGTTTCCGCTGTCTTTCCGTACAGCGCTAGCACTGACCCCTGAAACTAGACTTCCACCAGGCCGGTCCCATCCCTCCAGTCATTTCTCAGGTTCCCTACCCAAGTCATCCACATCAAGATCATCCACAGAGTTGACCGCAATACCACCCACTGCCAGAGGCAGGCGCCTCAGACAAAATTCTGTTTGCCTTCTGGTTCTCAGATGTTCAATTCAGCCCTACTAAAGCCATGCAAAACAATGCTGTGCCTGGAACTTGGTGATCAGCTTGGTCCCCCTACTCCATATTGCGGCGCTTTGCCCGACGTAAGGCAATGATCCCCTAGCCAGGAAAAGAGATGCAAGAAGCTTGCTGCAAGCAAATATGTTTGCAGACAGTGGTAAATCCACTACCACTTTTGGCTATTCAGGAAATGAACGTGGCATAGTGAACCGTCATGGCTGAAATTCCCAGGCAGCACAAATTCCATGGACAGTGCTACAAACCATTCCAATAATTGAGAAGCTTATACTGCATGCAGCTATGCCCGCCTCATGTGCCAGCATTTCCAAAGATGGTGGGTCAATACCCTTCTGGTTGATCAGCACAAAGGACTTCTTGTTTTCCTGGAGACATCACACACCAGAAATCTCTCCAGAGTTTTGCGGGTAGCTGGCAACTTCGCACTTGCAATGATGCCTATCCCAAGCTAGCAGTTCATTCAAATGAAAAACAGTACACCAGAAACTTTCTTGCCTTACAATCTTTCCTGCAAATAAAAGCACCAAAGACAAGGACTGCTAGCCCTGCTCCCACGTCCTCCGTGCAAACTTTTTTCTTCAGCTCCTCAAGCAAACTATCTCTAACTGTGTTGTTGAGCCATGCACAAGGTTTTTTACTTGCGGACGAGGACAAGCGATTTCAAATCTTCTGGAAGAAGAACCAAAAAAAGTGGGAAATCGAAAGTCCAACTGAAGTCAACATTGCAAAAAGAGCGTAATCATCTCAGCATTGTGAAGACTGCGATTGCAAGGACTCACATGTCAGGCCAAATCAATCATCAGCTTCTACACTCGTCAAACTTGGGAATTCTAACGCCAGAGTTCTTGCCATGGCACAATGATCTTCTTGACCTTCTCATCCGTAAACTTCCGTTCCGAACTGTGGCGAGTCAGGAATTTCAAATAATCGTGGCACGGCAAATGAAACCCGGAAGTTGTGAACCGAATCGGAAGACACAAAGGCAAGTGTCTGAGCAACTAATGGTTCATCTGAAACTGTCTGGAAACATTTTTGCTAATCTTTCGCCAAATTCCTTCTGAATTTGTCCATGTACTTTCTCAAAGAAATGTTCGAGCAATCATGTCAAATACCCAAATGCTTGAGCTTCGTGCTCAACCAACTTCTCCCTCTGCTCCGCACTGCTGTAGAAGAAGCCGGCATTCACCTACCAAAATGATTTGTTCGCAGATAGATGCATTTCTTGCACCGCCTTCAAGCCTTCAATATACAAATGTGAGTCACAAATATTGCCATATGTATATGTATATGTGTGTGTGTTTATCAGAAAATGGTTGAAAATGACAGCATGGATACCCATACTCAATGAGGGTAGTGCAAAAAAGGCAGAAAAGTAGCTGGCACATGCAACAACAAGAGCGCTATACCTGAGTGTCAAAATCACTTGTTTCTTTTTCTTTCAACCGTAAAAGATCGATTGGTCATTTGGAGATCTGCTTCTCGAGCACACATCCCATCAATGGATTCGGATCTCATGGAGCCTCACTCTTCTCATACTCCAACGACACGTTGGCAGTGAGAATGTAACCTTAGACAGAGTCATCTAGTTCTACACACTGGACCTGACTTCAACATTGAGGCCATATTCCCAGAAGTGTCCAAAATGGTGGCTGGCCGGAGTATTGCAGGCTTTAGGGTTCTATGTGTACGTATACATTACATTTGGGCACATTTACCTTTCATTCCATTCCATTACACTGAGGACACATGCATCTTTATGTGTGACTAGATATAATGGACACATACATACATACATACATACATACATACATACATACATACATACATACAAAGATTGAGGCACATGCATTTTAGGTTTCTCAAGCTAATGTGTTTTTTCGAGGATTGAAATGAGAAGTTGAAGGTAGGGGTGAACTTCAGGGCAGCTGGTTCCTTTGAAGCCAGCTTAGCAGCTTCACCTGAGTTGCCTGGGATGACCAAGCTTCACCTGTGCATTTCCTGGTTTTGGGTCACCAAATTCAGTCTTCGTCCTTTGAGTTCGGCACATGCGAAGTGTAACTTTTCTGACTTTGGGGAAAACTTACACATGAAGTGCTCAAGTTCACTCTACACTTGGAATCACTCGGGTGACAGCGGAAGAGTCTTCCACACTGTTCTGAGCCTCGCACAGTTCTCCAATCGCTTGGGCATGTCCTGAGTGGTTTTGTGTTGCTCTTCCACTGACTTAATAGATGAGCTAAGTACATTCACTTCCCATCTGGACATGACAGGAAACTATTTTTTTCTGGATAAGTTTTTCTGCTATTGATTTACGTTGAGGCTCCCTGATCATGGGTGATAATCCAGGCTTGGTAGTTTCACACGCCCTGCCACCGTGAATCATCATGTGGCTTTGAAAAGTGCTCATGTTAGATCTCTTCAGCGTGAAATAGGCTGAGGCCCCGTCTGGATGTCTCGCTCCATGATCAAGAACAAGACCTTTGATGAGACGTGTGTCCGTCACCAGCTTGTTCCTGAAGCACAGAACCGCGATTGATCCTGCTTGGACTCACTTGTGGGACCCAGAATAAGTGATCAAACATGCTTAGTCGAAAACGTTTGTGCTTCGAACAAGATAAGTGTTGAAGAAACCGAGTGAGAGTTAGCACACACTTCTCAAAACATCCCACGAAAGGTCTTTTAGTGACCTACTGTCGCAAGTAGAACAAAGATCACTCTGCCCAACTCCAAGCGCACTTCATGTGCAGAATCTCGACCATGTTGAGGTCAAGAGGTTGGTCGTCTTTTTTGATTGTACGCACCTTTGCGAAGTGATAAGATGCACAGCAAAGTGCCCCATGATTGACCCTATGCGTGTGGGATAGCCCCAAGCAAAGTTCCTGTAGCCCTTCCCTTGAGTACATCCTCAACACTAAAGTGAGTGTCCTCTCAAAAAAATGAAGACATCAGTGCGCCAATACGGTGCAAAGCTTCAGTTGAACATTGATTCAACGATCTATCCACTAAATCATTTAAGTGTGCTGTTGTTCATGGGCAAATCGTTCTCACCAACTTCTCAAGTCCTTTCGGAAGTACTCGAAGTTTTTTTGAAGTGATAAGAATGTTCACTGCCAGATGCCAGATAATACATGACTAAAGAATTGAATCTTGATGTTTGACCTTCATCCCTGACAAAATATCAATGGTTGCTGCTTTCATTGCGGATTGATCATCATCACCACCACCACCACGACCATCATCATCATCATCATCATCATCATCATCATCATCATCATCATCATCGTCGTCATCTAATTCATACAGAAAACGGCTTCAACGTTGTAGGCTCCAGGCTGCATCCACAACAACTTCCGCCATTGGATCTGCCAAGTTCGGCGCGATCTTGGTCCTCAACAGCGGGATGTTGGACATCGGTCCATGCTCAGGTTCAATTTCTGAGCACCAGTCGAACCGTGGATGCACCGCATGTAAACCACTTGAGTACTAGACAAGTACCATGAGAAAAAAATCAGCCCTCAGACTTTTTGATATAGATCTTTTTTGTTCAAGAATTGTCGTTCCCACCCTCCGGGCCTCAACGAAGTTCTAGCCACACAAACCAACTTCTCTCGCTCTTTTAGCGGATCATCGATGTGAATCTGGCACTGGAAAATTGGTGCAAGGCCAAGGTTTGGGATGCGTAAAAAGGTTGGGAGCCTGCCTCTGGTCTTAAATGTTGACAGGCAGCAAAGCACACAGTCATTGAATCCATTGCGAACTCTGGAGCCTCACGATCCTCATTCCAAAGTTCCATGCTGGAAAGTTCAAGGATTTGTTCCACTAGGAATGCTCTTCTGGGTGAAACTACTAAAGGGAGATCTCACTGCGTAAGCCAACCCGCCTTGAACGTATCCAGAAATTTGACCGTCTCTTCTCGAGCTATTTCGAAGCCCTGCCAGAGCTGCTCAAACTCACCATCATTGCGCAGCTGTTTTTATCCAATTCAGAATGCATACCATGAATCGTAAGAAATGAGTGGTTGGGAAAGCCTAGAGCCCGCACTTGTCCCTTGGGCCTCTGCGATGAGTCGAGGATGGAGACCTTCTGCCAAACTCTGCTCCGCCAATTTCATGAGTTCTCCGATGAACATCACACTGAGGCACAGCTGATGGGCAGACACCGAAAGCTGCATCAACGCGATGCAACATATCAGGAGCTCCAGATTTTGAAAGTGCAAGAGGATTGAACCCATACTTTGTGGACTGCGCTATGACCTATTGCTTGCTGCTTTTCTCTTTATCCTGCTTCACTCCCTTGCAGGAGAGGCCTTGGTTTACTTCCATCCCATTCAATGCACAGAAAACATGAAAACATAACATGGAAAATTCTGTCGGAATGGGTACAGCATCCCAGAAGAACAGACTGCTGCACCTGGATGTCGTCCCATCACCAGTAAACTCATCCTGAACAAGTTGAACAATTTGGATGTCACACAATATGACTGGCCTTTCCTGCCTCAAGCCTGGAACCATTTCAATCGTTGCTTTGCCAAACTGCAGTGCTAATTCTGGAAAAGCCTCCTCCCCAGAATGATGTCTGGACGTTCTGTGCACTGTGAGTCTGGGAAATTGGGCCTGTGCACTTGCAGCTCGTGCAATCATGGAAGCTGTCGGATGCTGGATTTGCATCTCGCTGAGCAAGACTGATCCATCCTGGCCCAGCGAACAGTGCTGCGACACATTTGCAGCAAACAACTCAGCAGGATAGGTTCGAGTCAGTAGGCCATTCTGGAAAACTACTGTCTCGCGCAGCTTGCAGCTGGTTGCAAGCACCATAATTTCATGGTTGGCAACGCTGGTTGGGTATTCTTGAGGTGGAAGGAAATGACCAGTTCTTCTAATCGTACTATTCTTTCTATTTTGCATCATGCACAGCTAAAATAGCAGATACCGCTTTGTCTCATCCAGCCCTCTGCAGAATTTGGCCAATCCCAGCCCATTTCCTTCGTGATCTTGATTTGCCCGGCCCCGCCAACCAGCATCTTGAGTGTTCCTGTCGACCCAGGCATCACTCCATAGGAATCTTGCGTTTCATGACGTGTGGGTTCTACATTCTCATCATTGTTTAACACCAAGTAACACTCGCCATGCTAGGAGAAATTGTTGCATGAACCACCATCAAAACCAAGCTGAAATCACGTTGCCATGCAAGCTTAACCTGACTGTTGTTTCAACTTTCTCGATGTATGCTCGTTCGAAGCTCCGGCAAGAAATAGGGTGTAGTCTTTGCTTTACTCACAGATCGCTTCTTTCAATCTCTGGGAAATCATTCACGTGCAGCCCACTGACGGCCATCAAGGGATGTGATTACTCTGGTGATGTAGAAATGGCACCAGACTGCTGAGTCGATGCTATACCAATACTGTCTGAAATGTTGTAATCTGAAAACCCCGTGCCCTAACATCAATGAGGACTGAGATTTCGACCTCGTGGTCCAAGGTTCGACTTCATGACCTTCGCAGTGCCGCTACATGAGACGGAAAGGCCGTCATCTGCGCACACCAAAAAAATGTCATTTGTGCACGACACAACCCCGTCATCTGCGCACACCATTTAGAATAAACATCACCATTTAGGGTAAACATTGGGGACAGGGGACATGGGGACATGGGCTTTAGGGGGGGATGGGGATATGGGGACATGGGGTCTTTGTATGGAAGGGCAGCAAAGAATGCTCCGGGCATATCCTTCTCCATTCACCATTTAGGGTTAACATTGGGGACAGGGGACACGGGGCCACGGGGTTTAGGGGGGAATGGGGACATGGGCACATGGGGTCTTGAAAGCACATGCACGATGACTACATGTGCTCAAAGTACCACCCTTGCCACACAAAGTCACACTTGCAACACATCTGACCATCAGCTGATGTTCCATTTACATTGCGGAAAGCACATGCAGGACGACTGCATATTACATGTACTCAAAGTAGCTCCCCTGCCACACAAAGTCACATTGGCAAGCAACCATCAGCTGATGTTCCGTTTACATTGCGGAAAGCATGTGGAACACGAGCTCATGTACTTAAAGTACCACGCCTGCCACACAAAGTCAGACTTGCAAGACATCCGGCAATCAGCTGATGTTCCATTTACATTGCGGAAAGCACATGCAGGACGACTGCATATTACATGTACTCAAAGACCTCCCCTGCCACACAAAGTCACACTTGCAAGCGACCATTAGCTGATGTTCCGTTTACATTGCGGAAAGCATGTGGAACACGAGCTCATGTACTTAAAGTACCACGCCTGCCACAGAAAGTCAGACTTGCAAGACATCTGACAATCAGCTGATGTTCCATGTACATTGGGGAAAGCACATGCACGACGACTACATGTACTCAAAGTACCTCCCCTGCCACACAAAGTCACAATGGCAAGCAACCATCAGCTGATGTTCCGTTTACATTACGGAAAGCACATGCAGGACGACTACATGCACGCCTGCCACAACTGAAGGGCCGGTGCACAGACGATGTGGTTTCCGCGTGCACAGACGACGGGTTTTCCGCGTGCACAAACGACCCCCTTTCCCATGAGACAAAGAATTGTGCTTGGCGTATTGCAGTTCTGTTTTATCGTTGAAGATTTGTTTTTGATATGTGAACTTTTTTCTTGGCTAGGACATACATGGACTTTGAAGAAGGTGCACACTTTTGACTGCGTTACCATCCCGCCAAATACCATCCAAGCAATGCAAACCGCCAGAAGGTTCGAGGTTACGATCCAAGGCTAGATTTCAGCTCTCTCGTTTGCACATCTTACATTGAACTCAGAGCACAGATTTTGCCTCCTGCAGTCCTTTCGCTGCATTGAGGTTCACTGACAGTGCTTGCGCTGCCTGCGCATAACAAGCCCAAATTGGGTCACGAGAACAAGCATGAGTACTTCCGATAAATCAGGAAATAGAAAGCATTTTCTGCCAGAACGGAATCGGAGACTATTCAAGTCATGACAGCTTTTGCCGAGCAAATCAAGACTCTGGATAAAAAAATTTACGGAAAACAAACATCACAAAATCAAAAATAGAAAACATCATGGTAGCAGCGGCAGCATCTGTTCGGAGGCCTTGAGCACATCAGCTTTGGAATTGACGACGGTCACCATGCTGGCTGAGGGCCTCGCATCTGAACAAGATAAGATCTGGATCTAAATGCCTAGAAGTTGCTGCTTCGAACCAACTTCTCCAAAACTCCGGCCTGCTCTAACGGCGCCAGCCGTGAGCTACCCAAAAATGCACCAAAAACCAGCATACAAATATCTCGAAACACTACGAGCCGAAAGCATCCAAAAGGAAAAGGGAAGGTATTCTGCCTTGTTTGCATTGGGAAAACACAGGGATCCTTTTGTCTCCTACAAAGTACAAAACAGCAAGAACTTGTGTTTGTTGAACATTTTATAAATATCTTGTCTTTCCAAGTCAAAGCAGAAAAGTGAAAAATATTGCCACCCTCCTCAAGATGAATTTGACTGTCACAGGTCTGGCTGACACGTCATATTACACAGCCACCCCAGCCCAGCTTGATCTCGAGAGTGGGTTCTCCTTTGGAAGGAAGGTTTGCTCCATGCATGTACAGAGCTGGACAAATCCAATATTCCCTCCATAACGCGTCATAGAACTGTTGGCAAATGTCCAAGTTAAGTACCCCAGTCATGTCAGAGAAGAACACATTTTTTGCCCCGAAGCATGTAGTTGACGTCCAAGACCGGATGTGTTGACGCCAAATCAAAACCAATACTTATATCAGTACTGCAAGCGCCCTGTGGGCAAATTAAGAAGTGCAATGACGGTTGAACATGCAAATGGGAACCACTATGCTTGTTTCCCGTCAAAAAAACAAGAAAAAAATTACTGTTGTCATCACTTTCATAACATGTGCAACATCTACAATAAAAATGAAACATCTGACCGAAAGTCGAAAGTTTTAAGCTGTATTTGGACCACATCCAAAAAATGGAAACATTGTTTCTTCACATCCCAAGATAACCTGGATATTGATAATCAATTAATTTTTGAAAGTGTCTTCACCTACATTTGTTGACAGTTCAAGGTTCAATTGAAACCACCCGCCAGATTGAGTTTTAGCAGCACCACACAAACGACCACTGTAGGTTTCCAACTACAAATGCCTTTCAGCAGCAGCATGAAATTCTTCCAGTCCAATAAGACCAGCAAATACAAAACGTTACAAACCCATTCTTCTGCCGGCAATCTTACGGCAAGCCGATTGCATCCAGCAAGCAGAACCTTCCGGTACGGGCGAAAAGTAAAACTATTCTACGCGCCAGGTGAGGGTGGGGATTTTATGAGACCCGGTTCTTCGTTTTTCGCCCTTCTTCCTCCTTGCACCCATGCTGTGCCAGAACATGGTATGCCAGAAATACATGCCAGAAAAAACGCAAGGTTTTTTGCGCGCTGTTGTGCCGGTCTGGTTCAAAGCTTCCGTCACTACTACAGACTGCAAAGGTGAGAAAAGAAGGCAAGCGCAAAAACAAACAAACGAACCAAACCAAGGGGGAACCCGAACCAGCACCACCAATCAAACCAGCCACCAGAACCACCCCCAAAACAACCAACCAGAACGACAATGCACCATGCCATACATTAACTAAGTGAAATGTCCGCGCTCACTCATCTCACGTGTGGAAGAACCAGGCATCAACTGCTGCCTTCAAGCAGTTTCGTACATCGTGCCAATTTTTCATCTGTTTTTTTTTCCATCTGTCTTCATCTTTGAAGTTGTTGGCTGAAAAGACCGAAGTCTTGCGCAATGAACACTATTGCCAGCGAGACAGTCATGCTAATCACAATGACTGACGAACAGGCATTGCAACTTTCCAAGGCTTGAAGTGATTGGTTGGTCGAAGGCAACAATAGCAGCAGAAGCATCCACCATACAAGCAAGCGCGGGCAAGAGGGGGAGGGGGGCCAAGGCCCCCCTCCCCAATCAACTCGAAGCGCAAGACACGCCAGAGGGCTCCCCAGAGGCCTATGATGCATTGGTATTGTCTGATCATCAAGGATCAGGAATGGCAGCGCCTTCTGCGACGGCGACGTCGTTTGTTGGGTGTTATGGCTCTCAACACTGCAGGGCAGGTCCCTGGCCCAGGCACGAAAAAACTTTCAAGCTCCTTTACTGGCATGGTGGTAACAGCATGTGTGGTGTTGCAGCAGTGTTGGCGTCGCCACCGAATCTTCAGCGCAGTTCAAATCAATGTTGACGGTAAAGCTGCCCACGCAAGAGCTTCTAAACCGCCACCAACCCAAATCCACCAACATGGAGAAAAGGGGCCGCGGAGGAAAAACAATTGGTGTTTTTTCACGAATAGATTTTTACAAGAACCCGGTATTACCACGGTCGCAGACAATGGCAATCCCTTGCACCCCGATGTCAATGTTGACGGTACAGCTGCCCACAGCAAGCATGACTGGTTGTTTTTTTTCGACCGCCGCCAGCGACCCAAAAATCTACCAACATTGCAAAAAAGGGGATGCAGAGGTTTAACTGCCACAAGCGTTTTTAAAGGATATTTTTTTTTTCGGAATTACCCGGACGTAAAAATGTATATCACCTGCTCTGCAAGTAAGTGACACACATCCAACCTTGACTCCGGAAAAGGTTTCAATGGCAAGACTCAGTGGTCCCTCGTATCATCTTCTTGACATATTGGACAACAAAACTGCTCCTTGCCTCTCAAGCACAAAGGAGGGCGCATCGGACCATCCTTTTGGAAGTCTGGGCCCTGCCCTTCACTCCCGCGTGGCCCTGCCAAAGGACTGACAATCAGATGCAGTCAATATAACAATCAACATTTAGCCAACACGACGCCCACCACTGGATTTTACTGCAGAAAGATCCTCCGGCAGCGTTGGATTCTATAGCTGGCTGCGCGAATGCCGCATGAAAAGATAGAAGGCCAGAAGATTTGCCGAACACAACAGTGGAAGACATGCGCAATAACACCATAATTTTTTCCGCCCCGAAGCGCCATCCAAGCACATCACTCTGGTCGCTATTAGATCGAGTGGTAAAATTAGATTAGCTAGTCAGCATGACATGCACTATGAGATAGGGCGAAATACAAGCCAAACAAAACCGAACCAAACACCAACAACACAAGCAAACCAAAAAGAACCTGCCAAACCAGAAAACCAAAAATAACTTCCCGAATCAAGCGCAATCCATAATTTAAACACAAGCTAGCTAAGCTAGAAAACTCTGGGCGAAACTCCGCTCTCACGCATCTCAGAAGGAGAAGTACCGGGCATCATCGTCAAATTCCATGTAACTTCGGTAGTATCCTCAAATGCATCGTTCGATCCTTCCAACACAGGAGTCGCATTCACACTCACGCAACTTCGTACGGTCTTGCAAAGCGCGCTGCTGCAGCAGACGGTACCCAGCTCGACTCTGAGTTTCTATCCTCTCCTTTCACACTATAACACCAGAAAGATATGCCAGATAGCATGCACAAAAAATATGCCTCAACAACTGCAATGCCAGGTGTCAAAATTTCGAAGCCAAGTCTCTAATTTTTTTCCCTACGTATCAGATCGGCTGGTGACAAATAGAGCAGCTAGTTAGCATGAAATACATTGTGAAAGTGTGGCAATATGAAACACCAACAACCAACCACCAACGACCAACCACCAACAACCAAAACCAGCCAAAAAAGAAACAGAAAAGCCACACATGCAATTCAAAGTGCATTGCATCACGGTGACATAAGCTAACTGAGCTAGAAAAGACTAAGTGAAACTCCGCTCTCACGCATCTCAGAAATAGAAGAGCCGGGCATTCAGCCAGTCAAACGAATTAAACACCAAACCACAACAACAACAACAACAACAACAACACCAACAAGACCAACAAGACCAACAACACCAACAACACCAACAACAACAACAACAACAACAACAACAACAGCAACAACAACAACAACAACAACTACTACTACTACTACTACAACTACTACAACTACAACTCCAACTACAACTACAACTACAACTACAACTACAACTACAACAACAACAACAACAACTACTACTACTACTACTACTATTATTATTACTACTACTACTACAACTACAACTACAACTACAACTACAACTACAATTACAACTACAACTGCTACTACTACTACTACTACTACTACTACTACTACTACTACTACTACTA
>VSDK01025827.1:49079-83700 GCA_009767595.1 Symbiodinium kawagutii | reverse complement strand
GGTTCAGCATGTAAGGCTTCTCTAAAACCATGACTTGGATAAAAGAGAAACACCAAGTGCTTCTGGGTTCGTGTTTCACTCTGATGCTCAAGCCCTCAACATGGCGAGAAGCCTCAATGCGGTCAGAAAATGGGGGCAGTGATGCGGTCAGAAATTCCCCAGACCCTTTCTGCCATATATCTCTACAGGAAAAGGCTGCAGTTGCTGCCCTTATGCAGGCGCTAGCCTACATAGCCCGAGCAGCCACATTTTGTCTGGGCTCTGCAGCCAACGCAAGGAGCAAATTTGGTGCAAGCATGGCCCAACGCTGCCAGCCAGCTTTCGTTACAATAGAATGATTAAAGATATCCAAACATTACGATAGAAGTACCCAACAACACGCATTCATTGCTCTCAACAAAAGATGCGCACAGCATTTGCTCAAAAGATGCGCACAGCATTTGCTCCTCGCAGCTTCGAGATGGCCTCCTGGTTACGCTGCAAACGAACCAAGGAGGCCACACTTCGAAGCGTGTCATGCGAACGCGCTTGCGCTGAAAAGGAGAAGCCGGTCTCTTGAAGAAGTCCCTCTCACCGCATCTCTTGGATATAGAAATTTGAGTTGCCTTCAGCTCTGTAGAATTTGCAGTCCTTCTGCCTGTGGACACTCACTTCTTTTTCTTAAAGCTCCCTTCTATGAGGTTCAACCACTGATTAAAACCACCAAAAATAGGTTACATCGTATCCCTGTGCCGGCTTTCTGGAACCAACCTTGACTGTCAGGGCTTCCGCGCAGCATTTGCATTTACCAGATCTGGACAATGCTTCCATTCAAAGGCTTGACCCTTGAGACGTGCTGTCTCAGCTGTCAACCCAACAAGTGTGCAGCAAGTGTTTCTGACGTTCAAAGGTTTACGTGGGAAGACAACTTGAAACCAAGTATTTGGCATCACATAAATCTCCTGAAGTAAATGACACATGATCCTCCAGTACTGCCAGTTTGAAACAGAGAGTTTTCACCCAACTGCCGCTGTTTTTCCGTGGGTTGTGTGCAGAGATCAACCCTTTCATGTTCTCATCAATCCAAATGTCACCTTCAAAGAAGGCTCGGCGCCATCACTTGGCTTAACGGTGAATCTGGTCGTGCACCTTTGCACCTTGGGCGTAGTGGCACTTCAAAACTGCACAACTTCTTCTAAAAAAAATATCTACGTTCGAACACATACAAAACTTCAAACTTCTAAGATTTCCCTGCGAAATAACCAACGTCATCAACCAACCGCCAACTCATCACAGCAAGACTCGGCGACTTGGGCATTCACGAGTCCGATCCTCCTTCATCTCTGCCAAGAAACCGCTACCAGAAACGTCAAAGAAAACTTCGAACTCGCGACATCCTCAAAGACCGGGAGGAAAAGTGATGATTTCATCTGACCTAGGCTGGGTCCGAGAATCAAGCTTGCCTCTGGCAATGACAACAATTCCCCCGATGTTTTTTCGAATTCCATTCCCCAGCAGCTTACAAGGTGCCATCTTGATCTCACAAGGCAGCAAATAAAGGCAGAAAAATCCTGAAAGATCTGAGTTGTTTGGTGCGCGAGTCAAGGTGTCCCTTGGCGAAACTGCCTCCGTGCAGCTAAGTGGCACATGTTCGCCTCAGCTGATGAAATTCACCCAACTCTTAGCCGATTCACTTACCAACTCTCGACATGTAAGGCAAGATGAGGTAAACTAATTCCGACTATAACTGGGATAACTACCTAATATGCACAATTGCAACACTTGGAAATTACTAACTCTACACAGTTGGACAAAGCCAAAGCATAATGGCACAGATCACGACACAGTAGATCGACAAGAGGCGTTCCATCGGATTCTCAAAGTTGGGTGTAGGAATCTGCGCTGCCCAGGGAGATCAATAGAATCCGCAGCAAGAAATCTGGGCTATTAAAGTCTGTGACTGCAAAGTGGGCTTCACATGACATCTGACTTGTGGTTAACCTTTTCCACGCAGGAGATGCTTTACCAAGATCTGACGTGGGGATATAGCCCAAGCTGAATACAACAGACATATGAATCACATTTGAAAGGAATGTATCTTCCTGTAATAAAACATGCGCAAAACAAAAAACACGTAGCCCTCTGTGTGGTGATAGACATGCACACAAATCAAAACACATATGCATATACTGCATATCTATCTTCATGCATGCGGGCCTATGCATAATGTAAGCAAATAAGCACAGGTGCAAACTACATGCATACACATGAAATATGCACTCTGCAGTATGTACAAGTACTGCTTACTATGCACTATGAACATGCCTTATACGCTTGTATATGTAAGTATATACGGATTTGTATGCGGATGCATGTATGCATGTATGCATGTATGCATGCATGCATGTATGTTTGTATGTTTGTATGTTTGTATGTATGTATGTATGTATGTATGTATGTATGTATGTATGTATGTATGTATGCATGCATGCATGCATGCATGCATGCATGCATGCATGCATGCATGCATGTATGTATGTTTGCACGCCTGCGGGTATACATGATTCTATGCATGTACCGTTTCAAAGTATCTACATATATGTGCATGCGTACACTTGTAAATGTAGTGGGTATGTATGGAATTAATTACAAATAAACATCATAGACGTAAGGGAAAAAGGTTCATAAGACAGGGCAAACACATGTCGGGCTTCGAGGGTCTTCGAGAAACTATTCGGGATATGATTCGTTCCAGTATTTTCGTGGTGCTTTGCAGTTCATGGATTGCAAGAACCACCGAGAAACACAGCCCCGCACGCAGGCTTGCTGGTCACCCAATCATTCTAGGCTCCATCATGAACCAGCTGAAATTTGGAAACTGAGGCTACAAATCCAAGGTTTTGGGACCTGCTTGTGATGCTCAATGTCTTCATCCAACCGTCAACCTACGAAGAGTTCCCAAAGTGTTCCTTTTCCTTCCTTGCACTGTGCCTTGAAGGGCTCTGGAGCACTGAAGCAGCGGTCGGAAAAGCTGACGGCCACGGGTGAACGAGCTCCTGCGCCGCCAAACGGTAGGAAGCTGGCTTCGTTTGCACAGCAATTAACTGCAACTGCTGCAACTGTTTCCAATGATGTTTGAAATTTTGTGGACAAACATCCAACATACTGCAACAAAAGCCAACAAAAAGCAGCATTTTCAAAGAACTGCAACAACCACAACCACAACCACAACAACAGCAAAGCAATCAACAAGCAAAAACAAGTAACATCAAACAAAGCTCACAACAATGACAACAAAAGCAATATCAAATAACAGGAACAATACAGCTACAACATCCACCACCACAAACCACCAACCACGACAAAAAACAACAACAAACATTGAACAATACGACAATAAACACTCATCAACATTTAGGCACAACAAGTGTCAATGCGCTCAAAATCATGGGAATCCCGTCACTATCCCTGAAGCCGCCACTGCCACCAAAGTAGAAACAATGGCTGTACACCCAAGAAAAGGTCGACTTTCCTAGCTCGTTAACCCGTTTGCGGGTATAGTGGGGTTGCCATGACATAAGATTGAAAAACCACCAGAAGTCGACAGGTCTGAATTTAACCTCTATGAGGATCTGTGCTACATTCTGACGCTTAGGAATACGAGTCTGTGGCTGGCCATTAGTCTCAAAGGGACGGATCATCAAAAATCGGAACATCATATAAATACAACAATACACTAATAACAATAAAGATAACAATAGTAATCATAGTCTTGAAATATATACTGTATATTTGAATATATATATATATATGTGTATTGCAAGCAAATCGATCTTTTTAGATTTTCTCTGAATAAACATCCAAATTGGACAGGAACCTTTTTAGCATCAACCGCTAGGGTGGACCTCCAGCGAGCCTGGGAACTGACGTCCATGGAAGAACTTTGCCACCTTGCTGACCTCATCTACCTTGGGTCATCCCCCAGTGAACTCAACGGGAAACTGATCACAAGAATTTTTAGTGAAACTGATCAGCAGTTCAAACTATTTCATGCAATCTGATCATAGTGAAGAATTGAGGCAAACTATTAACAAGAGCACTTAACAACTATGTCATCTGCATGTTAACCTCAAGAAATAGTCCCTGACACCACAAGGGACCTCGGCAACTGATGATTTTTGGATCCCCGACTTCAAATGCTTGAAGAAACCTTCGGAACGTGATGTTGCAGCTTAGTGATCCAATGTCATGTGAACAGGTGGTGAACATGTTTAACTCGAGACCTTCAAACGCGAAAGGAACATGCAAACCTTTGAAGCCCTTGGACCATGTGGATGTCTGAGCAACCTTCAGACACTTCCAGCTCAACTTTGCCAACAAAAATGACATGCTTCTGCCAAGCGTCTGTTTTCACGTACAGCGTGGCAGAACCAGATCCATGGCCCCTGCCGGGCTTCACTCGGATCCTTAGTGACCGTTTTGGGATGCTGTCCCACGGTAGTAGATCTTTCTATCTGGACGAAAGCAAAATTTTTATGCCTCACTACATAGTTTTAAAGAACCAGAATTATGTATACTTCAAGATATACAACTATATGTATACCTATATAATGTAGTACTAATTTGAACACTAGTACGTAAGCCCATTTTACTATGGCTTTTTCCCAGAGATTCATCAGCGAAATCCAGGTACCTTCTTTCAAAGGTCAGAACATGCAGCAGCAAGCCACGCAGCCAGCCACATCACCGCTGTGCCAAGCGGCTTGGCGATGGACTTCATCAGTCCGCTTCTTTCAAGAAAGCTCCGCAGCATGTCCTCGTCGCACCTCAGCATGGTCAGAACTGGAATGCGGCACTTGGGAACCCATTTCCGTACCCCGTTTTGGTACTTGGGACCCCTCCCTAAGTCCACGGCAACTAAGTGACACGTGCCATCAGGAATTTCGACTCCCCACCTTTCGCCTATTCCTTTGTGTCCACTGCAGGAGGCCGCCTGGTTTTGGGGGGATGATGCACTGGAGCTTTAATTTCATATAGAGATGCTGGATGATACTGGTGATCTTGGCAACTTGGGGAGTCACGTGAATGTCCGTGGCGATTGATATTGATTGGTTGGCAATTCTCAACGTCACTGATGGTTGATCATGCTTCTTCTAAATTTGCCAATGAAAGCGGACTGCCGATGGGTTCCCTTTTCAACTCTGGGTTCCCCGAGCAACTTCCAGGTGAGATTCCGAAGGTGAAGCGTGGTACGCCACTCCTAACGCAGCAGAAAGCGAAACTGGCTGGGTAACATCAGCAGTGCTGGCTCTTCGAATGATCAAGCAGAACAGTTCGCAGGAGAACCTCCTGTAGAAGTTTTGATGTGTTTGGTCATCTTAGAAGTTTCTTTTACAGATTTAGCAAATCTGTGGGAATCTGCTCAGGTTCTTCGCTTACTACTCCTCTGCCCTCATGGTCACCACAAGACCTCACAGCTAACACGGCAGCAAGGCTCCTTATGCCCAGCGAGTTGACTCCAATTCAACTCGTTGAGCTGCCTTGGGCATGGCTTGAACAAGGGCTATGGCTCGACAGCTCAACACCTCGGAAGAGTCCCTGGCTTCGCAAGTTTGATCACTTCATCGCCTCACGGTGGACCCATGAAGTGGTTTAGTGAGGCTTAGTGGCTTTCGGAAAAAATCACGGCTTCAGTCTGAAGCAATGGATCTCGTCTTTCACCAAACCCCGGTGCAAATGCTAAGCATGTGATGCTTCAATCTGAAGCTCAACAGTTCCAGCTCCAAGGATTCCATGGTGAGATGATCCAAAGTCATCAACGTCACCCGGGCCAGCTCTACTCGGTGACAGTTGATGACCCACCTCCTTCGCCAAGGCGCAACAAATCAATGTGCCGGGGCAAGGTGTGTGACTCGATGCCCTTGGCAGCTGGATGGTGAAGGTGGTCATGGTAGATGATGGCTGGACACATGTCTGCTGATGTGCCCCCAGACGCACAATAGTAGATAATGGTTGAAGATGCTTGGGAATGGTTGATACTGATTGATGGAATATCTTGAGTGGAAACAGCCGATGATGGTTCAAAAATGGCAGGTTGGTTGCTACATTGGTCCCAATGGAATGGTTACCCATTGTCAGCAAACTTTGAGGAATGACAGCCAACAAACTAATTTGGTCCATCATGGTCCATCATGGTTGGGCGCTTGGGGTATATCATAGACTTTGGACGTGTGGAAAAGTAGTCACACTCAACATCTCAATCCGGAAGTACAACCTTCTGAACTGTTGGTTCATTGGCAAGGCTATGCTCTTAACGGATGTTCGGAAAACCATTATGGTAACCCCCCATGTGAACTAAGCAGCCAGTGAACGCAACGGTGTTGATGTTTTGAAAGCTGCTCGCACATGGGCAACAAATAGTAATGAGAGATCCCCTCCTGCTTGAAGAAAAAATGGTAGCATTGTTTCTCCTTTGAGGAATCTCTATGTCGCAAACGACCCAGGAACTGACAAATGGAATTGGATCCCACGGTCACATTGCACTACCCGGTTTCATGGTCACTTCACTGCAACAGTGGGCTCCATGTTGGGACCACAGCTCGGGGAAATAGTCATTGCATCTGCAGCCAAATCATCTGAGAATAAGCCTTAACAATGGCGAAGAGTTGGGAGTCCATACACTACCCATCAAGGCGGGAAATGCCCAGCATCGAGCAACATTGACATGAACCTTTGAGCACGGCTAAGCAGAATCTTGATCATCAGCAAAGGAGCAGCAAGTCATCGTAGCTATAGCGGTAGGCCGAGTTCATAGTAGACAGCAACCGCCAACAAACGACACAAAACCAACGGAAGGCCCTACTGATCCATTGTTTTTGAACAGTACCAATTGGTCATCTCCAACAAAGCACCCAAAACCATGAAGCAGCCGACCAACCACCATTAGCTTCTCCACGGCTCAATATGGATGATGATTTTGATGTTTTATATCCTCCCACAATCTTGTTGGTTATATAGGCAGTGATTGCCACAAAATGTGAGATTGCTGAAACAAACACTTCAAAACCAAGCTGAGCAAGTGGGTACCTAACCAACCACAACAGCAACCGCATGTATCTCCAGCAGTGACTAGCTGACCACCTCCTGGAGATGGCACCTGCGTTGGTGAGCTCACGGAGCTTGGAGTGCACGTGTCGCCTGGCGGTGACAACATTTGTTGGATCTCAGTGGTGAGCATCTGATGTTGGCTCCCGATGATTTCTGAACCCAAGAAATGATCATAGCACGACTCTCTGCAAATGATCTGAATACACTGAGAACCAACAGTATTCCCAAACTCTTTGCTACTCATCTCTACTGGTATTCCCAAGCTTTATTACTTGGTGTTGCTTTACATAAGATTCCTAAGCTTTACCACCTGTGCATATTAGTCGTTAAGCTTTACTGTGCTTTACTAATCTTATTAAAAAAACTTACTATATAATACTAAGGAAATCTGTGCTTTTATAGTAACTAATAAGCTTTACTGCTTGTTTTCGGACTCTACTCCTGTGCTTGGGTGTTCAGCCGCTTTGTTTTGGGATCTCCACGTCCCTGTCCTTGGTCGGCCGGGATCTGCATGGCCTGGCGCACAGCACTTGGAGAGGGTCACATGGTGAACTGCCTCGGATTCACCTGATCGCTTCGCTACTTAATCCATACCTTCTTTCTTGGCAACCATTGAAATGAGCATTTCAACCATTGAAATTCGCATCATCAAACCATCATCATCATCATCATCATCATCATCATCATCATCACCACCAGTCATCAGTCATCCTCCTCGATCCATCAGTCATGCCATCTCCCCATCACAATGCCTGCCCCACATACAGCGCCTCCGTGGCCATGCTGCTCCAAGCAGCATGGGGATGGAAACCGTACATGGCCTGGAGCAGCTGCTAAGCTTCTGGTGGGGGTACTTATGGTGAATGAAGGTTGGATATTTGATGATCAGTTGATGGTGAACGCTAGCTATCAACAGGGTGGTTAATACTGAATGATAGTCAAGTGGTGGTTGCTGAGTGGTGATGATGTATGAGCAGTGTGGCCAATGGTAGTTGGGTTTTCGGTGATCAGCAAGGGCTAGTTCATGGTGGCTCACCGTGGTTGAGCATATCCCTCAAACCTGCCACTCAGCACGCCTGTGATACAGCCTACAGCCAGCAACCCAAGGCGCGTCTTGAACCAAACAGCTGTGCCAAAAGCCGGTCACCGAGACGGTGACAAACCGAAGTTGGGCTCTGCTCGATGGTGCGCAGTCAACGAAGCTAAACATCGAATCCCCAATTTGTGGCGATCATTTTCGGGTGCGGGCAAAGGGCGTATTCCACTGCCTGTGAAGGTAAAAGCCCAGGCTTGAACGCATGATTCGGGGTGAAGTCCGAGCTCATAAAAAAATGTAGAAGTTGTGGACAAGTCTCCACAGCATCTCGTTTTTGAGCAGGCAAATCACACTGAAGGCGACAACCATTTCCGGAACGGAATCCACAGGTTTCAATTGGTGCCACTGGTTGCATCGCTGATTTTTTGAGCAGAAACGCCCAGCTATTTTGAAGCGAGGTGAGACATCTGGAATTCCTTCCATCAAAGGGTGGTTCATGATTCGATCGATCTGACCTGGCGACGAATGCCATGGTCCAGTGGTTGGTTTGCTCATGGGGCAATGGGATAACCCACCCATCATTCAGGATATGTACCTATGTCAATCTATCATGTCCTTCAGGATGCATTTTCATGGCTGCGCGGCATGCTAGTCACTACCTGAAAAACACTTTTGGTAGCTTGTATACCATTATCGGGGATGGTTGCAGTCCCGCCAATACGTCTTTTTTGACTCCTTGAGCCAAAAGTAATGACAAGTTTACACTCTCACGTGTAGCAGTACTGCAAGTTGGATTCCACCTAAGGTTGTATTTGTAAACTGGCACATAGGCCCTGAACACGTTACGCCCATCGCTACCCATATCCAATGCTCATGAACCATCACTAAGATCACAGGGAGCATGTTTACTCAATCTCTCTATTGATGTTCACCCTTGCGCCTGATTCCGGCGCACCAAACGAAGTCCACCAGCATTCAACTCCTCCAGGTGGCGATAAGAGGCATGCCGTACATATGATTCGGCATAAGCAAAGGCGAACCAAAAAAAACAAGGGGATATATGGAAAAATGCTTAATTACAAGTGATTCAATTGTAAAGCATGGCTGATTGCGATTGATCAGCGTTTCCTTGAGGTTGAATAATGATTGATTCTGGTTGATTGATCGTGAATCATGTTCGGTTGTGGTTCATGACTGGTTAACTCATGGTAAAAAATGGTTGATTATGCTTAGGTAACGGGGAATCTTGGTAGATCGTGGTTGACTTAAAACGAATGAAAATGAAAATGGTGGCTGCTTGTGGTTGCTTGATGGTGAAATCGTGTTTGATTCTGGACGGTGGTCAGTTACCAGGCTGGGACAAGATCCATGGCACCGCGAAGCAGGGCATCCCAGGGACTACACAGGGCTACACAACGGACATCACCTTTACACCATGCAGAGTCGTGGACTTCATCCTAAAAATGAAGATTCTGGGATTGATTTTTGGTAGGGGATACCTATCAAGAATAGGACATGTAAAGACTATAACTAATTGTAACTAGATGTTGAGGACGTTCTTTAGTGGACTTACCACATGATGTCTACGGGACAGCCTTATCACCTGCCATGGCGTGGGTCCCATCCTCCACCTCGTCGACCATTGCAGCGAAATAGATCCCAGATTAGTGGTTGATCAAGGGATAGTTGATGGTTAACTAATGGTCAATGAGGGGTTTATCAATTGTCTATTGATGGTTCATTGATGGTGAAGTAGATTGTTGGTTTATTGATGGTCAATGGTTGGTTTATTGATGGCAAACGATGGTGAATTGTTGGTGGATGATGGTTCATGATTGGGTGCTTCATGGTACATCAGCAGCTAGTAAGGGTAAACGACCTATGAGCTTTGGTAGTACATATCATTGTTGCTTCTCACCATTGATTCACATTCAAAAACAATAATCGAAAGTTGTCAAACATCTTGTTGTCTCGATGCTGGATAGCAAGTCTGAACCAATGTGACTCACAGTGTATGGCTACCATTTGGTTGCGCCACTCCTGGTCGCTCGTGTCTTGCTCCCCCAGGAAAGTGTGAATGCCCCTGTGTCCTTAGCTCCCTCCCAACGCCAAATGGCCGAGAAAACCATGGTTTTTGGCTACGGCTTGGTGAACCTCCACGCATCCCAAACAGCGGCCCACAGAACAGCGTGTCAGCGGCCAGTTTTCTGAAGCCTAAGTGATATATATATATATATATATAACATGGACATTGATGATTTCTTGATTTAGTATGAGGCAAGCATTGTCTAGGCAGACTCTTTCCTGCAAGATTCTGCGAAAACAAACGTAACATGCCATCAAATTTCTGCAAAACTGGAAAAGAAATCTGTTCAAACACTGTTTGCTTTTTGATCTTTTTGTGAAGTGAAATCAATCGATTCAATCGGCAGAAACTCCAAAACGTCATTCTAGTTGCGCCGTGTTCATCTTTGTTGGCCATGGCGCGTGCCACCTGCCAGTGCCGTGGCCGACCATCCCAGTGAATCACAGCGGATCCCGGGTCACCCGCGGTCCTTCGGCGCAGATTCTGCGGTCACGCAGCTGAAGGTCTTCATATCAGTCCAGAATCGGCCTTGGAGAAAGTGTAATGTTAGATCCAGATGGTGAATGATGGTTGTTACTGCTTAATAATGGTCAAAAATAGGGAATCTATGGGAATCTTGTGGTTAATGATCCATAATAATGGTTAATAATGTCAATGGTGGTTATTACTGGTTAACAATGGGGAATCATAACCAATAATAGTGGTTGGTGATGGTTCAAGGTGGATCCACCTGTTCAGGTGCCCCACCTGCGACCCCTGGGGATTTATTCCAAACATTGGAGGGGTTTATGGATCTATGGATCTAACATTAGTTGGTGGATCACCTGGTGAACCAACTATGGTTGATTATCCCAATATTAGTTGACATTAGCTGGTTTATGGATCTATGGATCTAACATTACTAGTTGCTTGGGATAATCAACCATAGTTGGTAAGTGCTTAAGCAACCATAAGAAAAAAAAGGGGATACCACATATGGATACCATAGGCGAATGCGTCAGCAACAATAGGCATCAACAATTCACAGTGTTTCTACTAGGTTGGGAATATCTAACTTTGAACGGTTGTCAGAAGCACCAAGCATAGGGGTGTCCTGACAATGTGCGGAGAAACCATTTCTGGGAATTTCCTGAGTGTAGCAGCCGCATTTGCAACAAAACCACAGGTGGATAGGGAGATTCATTCCCTGTTGGACCATATACTGATGACCACCCAAACATCACAGCAAGAAATGTGAGGGAAATACAGCTGTTGCTGACCTTGTCCACCAAAAGCGACTCCCTACAGTGCCGCCATCGTTGACAAAAGGATGATGTCACAGGGGTTCAGGGCACCTCATCTGGACTTCACAGAGAGGTAGGCATCAAGCCACCAAACGCCCCCTGACCTCCACACACTCTTCACCCCCTCCCTGCAACCAACCAGTAAATCAAATCATATCATCTACCTCAAGTTCATCTTAGGGACACTTAATCATTGATTGTTAGTGTTGTTGGTGGTTTCAACCCCTCAGAAAGATATGAGCCAACCAACCAGCTATTTGTTCATACTGGGGAAAATAAAAATTGTCAATCAAACCACCAAGTAGAAGCTATTCTAGCCAGTAAATCAAATCATATCATCTACCTCAAGTTCATCTTAGGGACACTTAATCATTGATTGTTAGTGTTGTTGGTGGTTTCAACCCCTCAGAAAGATATGAGCCAACCAACCAGCTATTTGTTCATACTGGGGAAAATAAAAATTGTCAATCAAACCACCAAGTAGATTTTTTTTTAGCCATTATTGTTAGCTTGAAACCCCTATCATTAACCATTACTAAACAATCAAAGCCCCCAACTAATATGGTTTCACCCTTTTTGTTGGTCATTATCCCCTACTCTTAACCACTAGAATCCCCTATCATCTACCACTGACTTGTAATGATCTAGCCGGTGCCAGGTGCTGAAACTTGTCCGGCATCGTGATTGTATTTGCAAGCGACAGTCCAGCAATGAAAGGGTATAAAAAATATATTACATATATATATATGTGTACATTCACATATAAATAAATAAATCAATAGATAAAGAAATAGATGAATAAATAAATAGAGATACATATATATATATATATGTAAATGAAAATATATATATATGTATATATATATATATATTACATATGTGGATAGATTCAAACTGGGTACAACCCAGGAAATGTCTAGGACTCCAGCATTCATGGCATCACTTGATTTCACGAATGAACTCTTTGGGAAATACTGGGGTTCGTTGTCTGCCCAAATGTCCCCCAAGTTGTAAAACTTGCATCCCAGGGGTCATGGCAACAGCTGGAATGGCCGGGGGTACCCCCATGGATAGACACCCCAACGCCAAAAGAACTCAGACTCACCACAGTTGTCATGTCTGCTATGATGCCTTGATACGACTCTTGGAACTACAGATCCGTTTCAAGTCCTTGTTATGGTCACAGCCATCATCGCGATCCGTTGTAAAAATCAAGGTCTTTGTATCCCGGATCAGGTTGACAATGGACAATTATATTGTACAAGAAGCTTGTACGCCCTACTGTTTGTTTGCAGACGATGAAGTCGGCTTCTGTACGAAAACTCTTACGATCGTATCTGGTCTATCACAGGTGGTCATATGTACCTGGTAAGTACGCAACGTCTACTTTGATGGTTGAAGCCTTCTTATTCTTTGATCGCCAACTCCTAATTCTGGCGATATCGTTCATCATTGCCAATGATTTCACCTTTGTTGATATCATTCAACAGTGTGAATAAACATAGCGATACTTCCCAATGACAGCATGGTAACCGTCAACCCACATGATAGGCAGGTTCCAGGCTTACCATTCATGATTTCAACATATATCTTAAATTGATGCCGTTTAGGTCCTGTTTTTGGCACTTTCACCCCTCTGACAGTCTCCCTGTTAACTGCAAGTCATCATGAGTCATTCTAAGTATGACTCACCATCATTCTAACCATGACCAACTACGATTATATAAGCATCAATTGACCGTCGATTCACACCAACTATTAACCATCAATCCGCTACTACTAGCCATGGTCATCAACCATCATAGCCATCATCAACCATCATTTCCTACCATGGTTTGACTTCCATCCAAATATCACTCACGTGGCGAGGAACCAAACTTCCTGTGCATGTCGTCATTCGCTGCCTTGGCCAGCTGTTAGGCTCTGTTCGAAGTCAAGAGGCCCGGCTCAGCATCCATATCCAAGTCTGTACTGTAGATCTGCATTGAAAAAAATATGTACAAGTATACAAACGCACACATAATCATGGATGTGTATATGTTGCACAGTGTCAATAGGGTTGTCCATGTTGATGGTGGTACCATCCAGCTGCTCGTGGCCAATGGGGAAACCAAAATTGGACTTTGGGACCCCAGCATCAATAGATATGGAGAAAGCCACACTCAGTTTGTATATCCCCCACCATCCCTACCATCATTGGTTATTCTCCCCTATTCACACCAAACCTCAACCTTTAACCAGCTCATTCACTGGGGCTATACCGCTCAGGCGTATCCCAGCAGCATAGAAGGCATCCGAAGGCGAAGCCTGAGACGAGAGGAGCTGTCAGGATGGCTAAGCTCATCTACGTGGCAGTCGTTGGTACTTGGTACTTGGTAGTGGTGAGTCCTTGAAGTCAGTGGGAGTCCTAGCAGTTCTTGTTCTGTTGTACTGGTGGTGGTAGTCAGTAGTTGATGTCCCTGTAGTGTCGTTCTTGTCGGGGTTGTTGCTGCTTTCAGTGAGTTGATCAGACTTGTTGCCCAGATTTTCCAAACAAAAAATCCGTACCACATGTGGACCGCAACCTGGTCTGCCGAAGAAATGCACCAGCAAAGGCGATCTGGACTGAAACCCCAGCGCGCCAGATGGGACCCTTGTGGACCATTTGGAGAGGCACTGAAGACACAGCCTGGTGGGGCATTCCCATGGCACCCTTTTATTGTTTCGTGAATGTACGCCCTTCAGCTTGAACAGCTGTGAAGGTATACCCTGATCATGTCTTCAAAACATCTCCTACAACGTTTCATACAACATGGCGTTCTCTCAACGAGAAACCATCCGAGACGACTTTCCATTGCTACAAATTGCTACTATCTTCACAGGGGTTCCTCCTGCCCCGGCGGCTTGGAAGCACCTGCTTCCAGTTGAGATGCTTCACGGGGGTGGCATCGACCAAAGCGCAGCCTCAGGAGGATCGTCAGAAGTGGTGCAACTGACCGGTAGGTTCTGCTGGGAAAAGAAATGTTGTAATTAGTTGTTGTAAGCCTAAAAAATGACTGGGTTTACAACAATATTCTTTTCAAACATATAGGAACCAAAAGAACCAATAGCGGTCTTTAAGAGCCCTACAGGGCTTTATTGCAAAATCATAAAATCTATTGACAAACTCTTTGAGCATGGGTAACCTCACTTGCAACTGCAGGACACCACCTTGTTGTTGCCTCGTGGGCCAACAGCTTCCTTGTAGCTAGTCATGCGAATCTCGTTCTCCCAGCATTCCAGGTTGTTTAGCGGCTCCTAACTCGGCCTGAAATTTGGCAAACCAGCCACTGCCAGCCATCACCAGCAACCAATCAGCAGTCCTTTCGGAAGTGTTTTGGGAAGTCCCTAGTGATGTAGGATGTTTCATCGATGGATCCCAAGCACTGATCTGATGAAACTTCGGGGGGCCTCCTAATGCAACCATGCCTATCCTCAAATAGTCTTTTCTTTAATAAACTTGGAAGCGCCATTTCATCAACAAAGACGTTTCCCTCATTCAACAAAGAAAAGAACCTACGCCCGGTCTCATCAGAGTAGTGAAGAGGCGTTACCAGACCAGGGCTTGCAAAACATACTCCAACTGCTCTTGGAATAGAAACCACTCGTCCTGCTTTGGCTCCTCGGTATTCATGCCAACTCATGCCCAAAACCCCAGAATTTCCACAATGGATGTGCACCCCTTGTGATTCGGTAGCCAGCATAATGATGTGTTAATAATGACTACCAAACAGTAATTCACTACTATTTGTCATCAACCACTACTATTCCCACATCAGAACAGCAACAGCACCCCACCAGCCCCCGAAAAAATCGAACGTTCCAAGCGTCTACTTCCCGACTTGGCTTCGGAGGCCAGAAAGTTGCACCAGACCATGTCCTTGGACCGTGAGTCGGTCCCTGATCCCAAAGGGAAGCGGGTGCGCATGGGGACACACTACCAGTGATGGTGGCGCCAAGCGCCGCTGTCTCCAGGTAGCAAGAAGGGACTTCCGCCATGGTGAGTCGGGTTGGGAAACAACCAGCTGATATGGAACAAAAATGCGTGTGACTGGGGAAGCTCACCAGGTTCTATGATCATCTCTTGGTCACTGCTCCAGTCAGGTCTTGGCAGCTGAGCAGCCTATGGGAAGATCCCCTTGGGGTACCTTGCTATGGACACAAAGCCTGGGCGACCCAGGGCAGTGGTCCAAGGAGGTACACGCTCAGCACCCTGGTGCTGCCCAACTGGGGTTCCAGACCAGCCCCCAATCCTGAGCCAGCTGGAAGTTGGACCCAGCACAATGGTTGCGAAGCAACGAGAGTCACCCAAATACGGAAGTGGATTCCACTGGATGTGGCACCAAAGGTTGATGACTTAGAAGGTGATAGGTAAATGAGCAATTCGTTGACAATAAGCCATATTATCACCAAAGCCAGCTAGCCACAGGCTATCACCAAAGGTTATCAGATGGCTTGTCCTATCCATCCTGTGCATTTATCCCTCTGGGATTTCGACCCCTAGCTCTGGTTCGATGGTGATAATTCGCACAGGGGATGACTTGAAGTTGGAACATCTCAACTACTGAAGTAAGATCATGCTCTTCCATATTGACCAACATAGAACCACATAAGTATGCAGAGGTGCTTTGACAATGAGCCTTGTATGGGCTGGTAGATACATCAGCTGAGAGAGGGAGGGATAGAGACAGTAGGGATTGGATTGTTCGCTGCAACAACTTATGTCTGCCCTTCATGCTTCAAGGTCGACACAATCTCTACATTGTGCAAGGATTAAACGGAGAATCGAGAACATGTAGCCATGCAGGTATCATCATTGCGGTGGGTGGCGGCAGGGTATTGCCATGCACCCATTTCAACAGTTTTCAAAGCCTCTTGATGATTGGTTTCACCGGTTGTTTGCAAGGGATTACCCTCCTACAAACCAACATGGACCCTACCAGAAGGGTATCCCTTGCGCGCGGAACCTGGTCATCCAACCCCTGCGGGAGTCAAGCTATTAGTTTCCAGGAGTGTACCAAGAGGGATGATAATAGTGCCAAGCAAAGCAGCGCTTTGTTTCATCTAAAGCACAAGAAAGAAACCAGCTGACGAGCTGATTATGGTGCTGGTTATCATCTACTTAGCTGGCTCAGGAGCTGATTCACCAGCTGAGTGCTTCTTGTTGCTTATCATCCACTGGTCATTCAGCTGATTCAGTGGATATTCACCAGGTTATTAACTCTCCTTCACCCTCATTGACAATCATTTGAACAGCTGATTCACCAACAACTAGTTTCACCAGCAACAACGACTCGTCAGGTTTCCGACTCGTCGTGGATGCATCCCTGACCTCAGCATCGCCACGTGTTGACAATGTGCTGTCACAATGAACCATACTAGGTGACTTAAGGGGATATATAGGTTATGGTCACCTAGAAGTATCAGTTTCGTCAATGGTATTTGATTCTTTGGGATTAGACCCCCTTTTAGTCGGTATATGGTAAATCTATCCAATCCCAAAAAGGCTAAAAACCAAAGTTAGCGGTGCCACCCAGCATACATTTGTGGATCGTACAGTAACACCTTATGCTGGCAACAACAAGTACTGATGTTAGTAAGAAAAATCTGATTCCGTACCATTTATAATGCTGGCTAGTATCAGTTCGTACTAGTAGCAATTATACTGATGCTACAAAAAATCAATCGCCACTGACGTCTAATAATTCTCAGCTATACCTAAGTTGTGGTCAATGATAATGATAGACAACGGCTGATAATGATTGACAATTTGCTAGATAGCAGTGGGTGCTTTGCTGGTTATGCATATATATATATATACTATTCATTAAAAAATATAATATATATACATACATATATACATATGCTATTATATAAGAACCAGCGATAGCAGGACTATGACAAGTATATCAACTCCAAGAACAATGGCAGTGGGTCCACGGGCAACAAACATCACCAACTCTGCCGCTTCTTGGGGCAGCTTCCATGGACAGCCAGCACCGTACTGTCAAATAGTCAAACGTGGCAAATCCCAGGTGAAAGGTACCTTAAAATGTCCATGGCGCCCTGAGACCTCTCAGATTTCACCGAGAATGACAACACTGGGTGAAAGGATCGGACACATAACATAGCTAACATAGCTTATAACTTGTGTGTAACCCAGGCACTGCAACAAGAAAACACACCATCCACAGTTGAGATGCCACCGCGAGGGTGGACCCTTTGTAAGCACCCACGAAAGGTCCACAGGGTGACCCCAACCGGCACCTCCCGGCCCCAGCCCTTCAGCGCAGCTGCAATCGTTGAAGATCTTGGGTAACGCATCGATGGCCAGGATGGGCGCGGTCAGCTCCACAAAATCCGTGCGCCGATAGTCCTGAGATGGCAGCAATTGACCCGATGGTGAACAGAGTTCCCTTGGAATCCCTGGGGGCAGGGCCTGTGGTGGCTGACTAGGCATCCCTTGGTTGCTGGTTGGATATGTTGGAGATTTTGATTGAGTTGACGATTTTTTAATGTAGTCATGGCATGTTCAGTTTTTGAATAAACTAAGCTACTCTCAGCAGAATTCTGGCCTTCAAACACTGGAAAGTTCAAACATAACATAACTATTCTTGTCCTATTTTTGTCATGGTTGTTTGTCATTCTGGCTGTCATGTTTAGTCTTCCTTTTGCCATTTCTTGTCATTTTGTTGGGATGCTTTGTCATTGAGACCCTTGACATTTTGTGGTCATGTCTTTGTCATTTTGGTGATGTTTGTCGTGTGCTTGTCTCTTTCTGGTCATATTTTGTGAGTCATCTGTGTTGTCATTTTCTGCCACTTCTTGCGAACGCAAGACAGAAAAAGTTCAAATAACCAAACATGACAAAAAATACATTTGAGGATTTGTCCAAAAATGGTGATTCCCCAAAACTGGTGGTTTCCCTATGGGTAAGGGTAAACATCCCCGTTTGACCACCCCTAGTGTTGTCAATATTCTGGTCCTTGCTGGTGAGCCAGGCTGAGTGTCTGGACCCTGTGAAGAGGCGACCACAAACAGCGGTGGGGCTGGGGTGGCAGGGCTTGACATGAAGGTGGCAGGTTCTCAAGCTGATTGATGGCATCATCTCCTGAAAACATTGCTGCTGGATGGCTGGAATGCGGATGTTTGATATATCAAGAATGTGGGTATCATCGTGAATCCAACCATGATCATTCTACACGATGATATGTCTGGTGATTGTTGCTTATCCATCCCTGTAGAGCTGGACTCTGGCTGCTACAGGTCAAACAGAAATGGAACACCACCTTTCAGGTAAGCCACACCGTTCATCACCAAGCATCGCAGTGCGGATCCGGCCGTTGAAAGCGCCACATGGACTGAGAGTTGAAGTCGCCTGATCGTCATGGATCTGGACAGGCTGCTGAGAGTCAATCGGAAGGAGTTGGCACACTCTACTGGGCTGGGGTTTTAATTGGGATATAACGATGGTGATAAGCTCTACAAGGTAGCTGAACTAACCCCCACAAGACTGTCTTACAAGAGCTTCTCCAAGGGTGTCTTGCCAAGAGTGTCCTGCAAGAGTGTCACCCCAAGAGTGTCCCTTGCAAGGGTGTGCTAACGAGAGTGTCATACCCAGAGTGTCCAACAAGAGTGTCTTGCAAGAGGGTTCCGAACACTGTCATACCAAGCGTGTCTTGCAAGAGTGTCCCACGCGCGTGCTCCACTAAGAGTGTCATACCCACAGTGTCCCACCCAGAGCGTCATCCCCAGAGTGTGCAATGAGAGTGCTATACCAAGCGTGTCTTGCAGGAGTGTCCCACAAGCGTGTCATACTAAAAGTGTCCCCGAAGGGTATCATACCAAGAGTGTCCAACAGAGTGTCATGACAAGAGTGTCTCCCCAAGTGAATTTCAGGAGAATGTGAAACCAATCGTGGCCTACAAGAGTGTCCTGCGAGAGTGTGTTGTAGGAGTGTTGTCAGAAGCGTTTCACACCAAGAGTCTGGTTCTCTAACATCGATAGTGAACACTGGGGCTGTTTATGCCATTTGAGACAGCAAGTTCACTTTGTAAATGCATGTTCATTCCGTTCTAGCTCTATCACCATGATCCGAACGCGCGAGCATTCAGCTTTGTGATTTCCATCTTGTTGGTATGAGTCCCTGTATGAGCATCCCCAAATGGTGCTTTGACACCATCTGATCGTCCCGCTGTCACCAAAATCAAGCCAAGATCACCCCTCTTTCTCAATCTTGGAAGCGGTTCAACTTGGATGGCGATATGCACTCCCGGATATCTGATATACTCTTCATATCCCAAATTAAAAAATATATATGTATCTATATTAATATCTATTCTCATTCATTCTCATGATCTTGCTGATTTCTCCTGCTCCTAGTGGTGCCATCCATCCCGCCAGTCACCACCTGCTGCATGAGCCGTCTCCAACAGGCTTTTCCTTCGCCGCAATTCGCGCGTTTCTGAGGACTGCTGGAGACTTGCTCCCTGGCCACATCGATGCTTTGGAAATGCTGAGGAAAATTTGTTAATGGGTTTGTGGTTGTTGGTTTGCTGGTTTGTTGGTTTGTGGTTGTTGAACGTTGTTGATTGGTGATTGTTGGTTGTTGGTTTGTGGTTGGTTGTCGTTGGCTTTTGGTTGTTGGTTTGCTGGCTTGTGGTTGTTGAACGTTGTTGATTGGTGATTGTTGGTTGTTGGTTGTTGGTTTGCTGTCTTGCTGGTTTGTGGTTGTTGAACATTGTTGATTTGTGACTGTTGGTTGTTGATTGTTGGTTTGTGGCTGTTGGTTGTTGGTTTGCTGTCTTGTTGGTTTGTGGTTGTTGAACATTGTTGATTTGCGATTGTTGGTTGTTGGTTGTTGGTTTGTGGCCGTTGGTCGTTGGTTTGTTGCTGTTGGTTGTTGGTTTGTGGCTGGTGGTTGTTAGTTCAGGCTGTATTGTTAATTGTTGATTTGTGGTTGTTGGCTTGTGGGTGTTGGCGGTGGGTGGTTTGGTGATTTGATGTATTTGCTATTTTTTGTTTGTTGTTGGTTGTTAAAGATGGTAAATGCTAATGTTTAATGAGGGTCATTAGTGATATGTCGAAAACTAGTGCTCTGGGATAGCATCAAAACCAACTGCAGCGGCAATAGACAGGTGCTGATCCCAACTGTGCATTTCCACCACTGCCATAGCCTCACATCATTCCTACTGTTGGGCACGGTCTAGTAGCAACTACCGCCCCAATTCTTAACACCTGGAGCGTTGGGTGTCCGGTGGGATGTGTTCACTGGGGTGGGTGTCGAGCCAAGGCCCTCCTTCGATTCAAGCTATGGCTGAACATTTGCAATAGCGCTTGTCATTCTGCAGGAGTGAAGGGAAATGACCACAGTCACAGCCAAATGATCGAATGGTCCAGAAAATCAAGGTCCAAAGCGGCTTGAACATGGGAGATACCAACCAATTCCGGACCTTGATTTATCATCCCATGGGGCTGGATCTCCAGAAAATCCAATTACCAGAAAATCAGGTAAACCAGCCCCAATTTCTTCAGCTTAGTGGCCATCAAATGTGGAATTTTCCAATCCACAGGTCGTGACGCCACCCCACCCAACTCAGCGCTACTCCGAGGCCTTGAAATATTCCAGATCCACTCCTCTAGGATGAGGACGTTTGCAGGTGCATCATGAGGTAAAACCCAGCAGTTGCTTGACTGACACAGGTTTCTTTGGGGGTTGTAAAATGCGTCAAAGGATTGACATAGTGTGATTTGTCAATTGGCTTGTTACTTGTTACTTGTTCATTGGGTTGTTAAATGTGAGTTGCTGAACAATTCACCAAACAGTTGCAAGTTGAACAAAAACACAGAAACCAAAGGGTTCAACTGTTTGACAAGCAACTCTTTCGGTCAATGATCCTACATGTGCCAAAGACGAAGGACCTCTGGGCTTTTCACCACCAACCAATGCCCATCTGTTTATGTATCCAAGATATGCCTATGTCTGCCAGGCCTCTCTGCCCATCTGCCTGTCCCTCTCTCTCCCAACCCATCTCCCTTCTCTACGTACCCTGCAAACACAGACCCTCCCAGGTAGGGGATGACCAGTTTCCGCACAAACGAGATACTCTTCCCGCATGGTTTCCACCAGGGTACCCTCCCATCATGGTCACACTTCGATTCCGATCAGCGCGGGCTGTCCTGGACCGGTAAAGGTGGGCCCAGTGATGAGGGCCTTGGCCTGCTTCACCAGTTGAAACAGCTCTGTGAGGGCGGTGCCTTGCCAGCTGCTGATGGCTGGTGGCTGGTGGCGAACACGCGGGAATTTAATTTGCGGAACGTGATCAGCAACTGCGCTTTGCAATCAACTAGACACATATCGCAATAGTGAACTAATGACCAGAATGACATTACCAATTTCACACAGAATACCCGGACCCAGAAGGATGCTGCAAGGCATGCCGCTGATTATCGACCTTTGTGGTGATCCCAAGCTAAACCAGCCACTTAAACCGTGGTTGATCAACAGATCAACCAACTCCAATGTGACCGTCACAAACATGAAATCTGATGGTTGATGGGTAGTCCTATAACTTTTTGTTGGTGATCCTCTATGGGCAGTTTAATTTCATAGAACGGTTGATTTATGTACCCTGATGAACCGGGAGTGTACCAGCTACTTCTGTGCCCAAAAACAGGGAGGCCTAGGCACGGTGTCATTCATCACAATTTGCAACTGGAAAGCCTTGATGGAACAAACAATTTTTAAGAAGGATGCTAGTATCAACCACTGACCCAATTGGCAAATGGCTGATCAGAATTAGCTAATATCGGTATGAATTGGTTAATTGTAATCAACTCATATATGATAATCTTAATCACTAAGAAATTAGATTATTGTCATTTGCGATTGGTCAGCTCACTCAAATGTAGAACCATAAAAAATAACTCTTATCAACTACAAACATCCAACCAGCTGTGTGGAGTTTTGTATCATATCCATGAAGTAGTTTGAATCATGTTGAGCCATCCCCATCATCCCCCATTGTAGATGTTCTTTGGGAGATTAAACATCTAAAAGAACCATCTTGAACATGGGGGATATATGCTCCGGGATGGTGGCAAACGATTTTGTACCATGCGAATGGCTTCAATCATCAACCCCTCACCCCAGCTGCACCTGTGAGATCGATATCGTCATCCAGGCCCCAAACGAAGTCGTATTTCGTCTCCCATTTGTCCTGGCCATGAGACGCAAGGATGGTGGCTATTTCATTGGTCGATAGTGTCCCCCTCTTGGGGGGGCTCTATGGTGATGGTTCATGGATTGTCAGCTGATCATGGATGGTTTGGCAATGACATATACCATTGCTCATCACTCGTGACCATTGCTTGATGTTGATCGGCGAATGGTGAAATGATGGCTTAGTTAATTGCCAACCAACCATCATAAACCATTAATTAATGGTTGTTGTTGATGTTAATCAACGGTTTATGATGGTTGGTTAATGGCTGGTTGATTATTGGGGATAGCTAATCGTGGTAGGGCACTATTCGCAGTTGGTGATGGTTCTGATTGCTAATAACGGCTGATACTGGCTGGTACTCATAACGGCTGGTAAGGATCTAAATCCAAAATCACTTACAACTGCCAAGAGTAACCCTAGACAACGATCAACAACCCAGAGTCGTAGGCGTTGCCAAAGCTACCAACAGCAACCACCCAATGAGAAAAACTAGTAGCTGAACAGTTGGAGCAAACATATGCAGTGACGACAACAACAAAGATGACGACGACATCGACTCTGACATGGACAACGAGCACAGCAACAAAAACAACTTCTGCTGTTTTTTTTTTTCCGCTGATGCTGTTCAGTGATACTACAAGTTCATGTTCAACAACAACATCAACAACTACGTAGTACAACAACCACAACGACAACAACCACCACAACAACAGCAACAACAACAGCAGCAAGAACCACCAAAACTGCAGGAACAGCGGTATCGACAACAAAATCAACGACAACATTACACAAATTGACTCATTCATGATGCTCAGCTGATGCACTGTGGTACCCCTAAACAACCTGGGTGACCTTGCCAAAGATACAATCAGGCACGAGGTTTGGGAGCATTGCCCCTGGATCAACTGGTGATCCAAGGTCAGCCAAACCCGCGCCATGCATGGTCCGGGCAAATGTTCACAACTTGCAGGGCAAATGGGCATGGATCGAAACGATGTACTTTTTTCGCTGTCAAAAAACGTGTTGAGCTATCGGGATGTTCATATCCTTGACTTTTTGGTTGGTTGATGCTGATCGTAGCTATATCCACAGCCCTGCTTTGTTAACCCCAAGCCATTGATAGTTACCGTGCGGAATTCAACTGACCAACCATGCAGGTCCCAAGCATCACAAGCTGGATCAGTCCAGGATGGGTCCCAGTCCCAGTGTATCTTCTCCAAGATTGACCACTGTTGACCGTTATCAACCATCATGGTTGTTGGCATTTATCAACCATCATGGTTGTTATGATCCTCCATTAATTAGGGCAACCATCTTCCAAGTGCTTATTCTCAACCATCATCAACCATCATTAAGAATTATCACCCATTATTTCTTTTGTTGATGATCATTAACCATTAAACATGTATTAATCAGCCATTAAACATGAGTAACCATGATCCATCATTAAG
The DNA here is from genome assembly GCA_009767595.1 of Symbiodinium kawagutii. Lineage (NCBI taxonomy): Eukaryota > Dinophyceae > Suessiales > Symbiodiniaceae > Symbiodinium > Symbiodinium kawagutii. Next base: position 59,515 of record VSDK01025827.1, on the reverse strand, counting down.
CATTAATAACCATTAACCATTTATCAATCATCATGGTTGTTGGCCATCAACCAGTATTCAACATCAATGACCCTTCTTCCCTATGGTGAACACCGCTCTCACTTCACAGCTCCTCAAGCTGAGCTTCGTTGTAGGCTTCACGCATGAATTTGAATTTGTATCCTGACGTTGTGCGATACGCATGATACGCGCAGTGAATGATGGTTAATGATGGTTAATGATGGTTAATGATGGTTAATGATATTGGTGGAGAATTGCGAAAGTACTGGATAATGATCCTTAGTTCTAGTAGTAGTTCAGTTCGTGATAATGATATTGGTTCGTGCTGGTTCACGATGCTAAATAACGCGGCTAATGATCCTTAGTGATTGTCAATCAGTAATAGTTATAGTGCTTAGTATCCAATGATCCTTAGTTCAATAACGCTTCATGATGGTTTATCCTTGATCAAGGCAGGATTCCCGTGGCAAATCAGCCCTGCAAAAATTCCAGGTGGTGTGCACTCCAGGAAGCTTAGAAAGCAGAGTCTCGTATAATGAGTACCAAAATCCATCACAAGAAACACTAGGATGCATGGTATGCTTGGGTAGTCTTGGGCTTAGTAACTGGTTAGTAACGAAAGTAACTGGTTAGTAACTATCGTTAGGCTATGAATACTCAACCCCAAGGACGCCAAGTAATCCATATGGTCATATGGGTGTTTCTCAGAATGGGGCTACGGTACCCCCAAAGCATCCAATAATGATAATCTCTTGTGATTTACCATCCAATTTTGGGGTCCCATTCTTTTAGAAACACTCGTGTGGGTTTCTGTTCTAAAATATTTACGATGATAATGCAAATGTATATATATATATATAAATAGATACATAAAAATGTAAAAAGATATACATATTTGAATATATGTATATATATATATATATATTCGATGTATCTATATATATATATACATATATTCAAATATGTATATTTGTCAATGTGGTGGTTCCTAGTAACCATCCAAAAAAAATGTTCTCAAGAGGGAAATCACAAGTTTTGAGGGGTACATCATGTTGGGGCAAACCCATATGATGCCGAGTGCACTGGTGGGTAACAACCCTGGGCAATAAGCTGAAATTGATATTAGGACCAGGACCGTTCCTGAGAATATTATACTCAATCAGCTGGTTCTAATACTGCCAAATCACAAATGAATCCTGAGAACATATACTCAACATCCATTTTCGCATCCCCAAGAATTATGCAAGATGATTCATACTGACAAAATATCAAATAGTACTAGTGCACAATCAGTCCAACTGCATAGGCACTCAAAAGAAGTTATTGTGAATGGTCATCTTTAGATATCATTTTGGCACAACTCCTCTAGAGAGATAAGAGGGATCTGACCACGGCCGCAATCATAGCTTCATGGGGCGCTCATATCAGCCCATCCCTGAAAAACTGCTTGGTGCCTGGCGGTTCAGACATCCGCCAGCATGATGGAGTTGGGTTTTTTCACCAATGGCCCAGCCGCTAGTTCTACATCGCCAAGACCGCAGTCCTTGGGTAATGGGAGATCCAGCTGCTGATCTACAACTAGGTCTTTCCTATGCACAGCTGGTTTTTGACCAGGTTGATCTGTGCGTCTGTCAATGCATGATCAGCACCTCACCAAATTAGCGTTCCCAACACCAGGAGTTCTTAGAATCATCTTGTGAACCACCCCATGTCCTGCCAAGTCTGCGAAAAGAGGGAGCATAATCGGGATGGAAAAGGTATCAGCAACATTCATACTTATAGTTTGGCCATGACTGGGTTCCAGAAAAAACCGCTAGCAAATATCTCAACAACTGCCATTCCTGATGCGGACAGCATTCAACAGCAATCAGAGCCATCAAAACCCGAAGGGTGGCCATTGGTTGCTGAAACCCCGAACGTGCGCAAGTCATTCCAAGTAATCATCCCAAGGAAACAACAACAGTTTCGAACCAGAAGCTTTGAAACATCACTTCCAACTACCACCTGTCTTGGTGACTATGGTCGATTACCATCACTACTACTGTTGGGGTTCCTGTTGGTAGCCTCCCTTTACTGGACCCTCGTTCATCAACATCAACCCACCAACTCCGTTACTCCCAAAGCTTCGCCTGGGCCGCTCAGGTTTCCAACCACGTTCTCCTTATACCAATCTTGCCCGAACTGCTCCCCATCTCCTGCAACACAGTGCCCGAAGAATGGCTTGGCGTTCTGAAAATGGGAGTCCTGTAGCAAACAATGATGATCATTATCATTCTATTGCAATGCGCTTCGCAAATCACTGTCTTTGAACTTGCCAACCATTATAAACCATCTAATGGGTGAATCTACCATATGTGCAAATGATTCCTTGGTGTTTCCATTCTCATGAAGCAGCTGACCGTTGTCAAACGTTTTTTTCGAACCAGTAATACAGTCAACTGCCAAGCACCATCCCCACGAAGTGTGAATGATGAACCGCATGGCAATTAAGAACCACCATTAACCATCATATGGGTATGTGCCAAAATAATGGAACCCGAAAAAACCAACGGTTTCCGGGTAAATTGTTCGTCTTTTGGTGAACTATTGGTTACCAAATTTTCGCACATACCCATGCGTCGTTATTTATTGTTATGAACCAGCCTTAACCATTACCAGCCATCCAACCATATAGCCTGTGCGCCAATACTGTGGTACCCAGACGAAAGTCCTATAAAACAACCACTGGGTTGTTTCGCGATGCTTGTTTACCCGTTTTTGGGTTGGTTCGCATTGGCCCATACAGTGATCAACAAGTATTCACCATTGTCCGGCGTACGGTTAATCACTATCAGCCATTATCAAATAGCCATTCACCAGCATCTAGCCCACTATATGGCCTTGGGAACCCCAAGGCTGCTCCACCGGACCCCCGAAAGACCGGTGGAAACCATTGCGTCATCGAACCGTCTGCAGTCTACCGTTGCTTTGCCTTTGTAATGCGCCAAAAAGACCGCTGCGCAGTTGGTTCCCAGGCTGGACCTCGGCGAGCCCATGCCATTACTAAGTCTTTAATAGTTATGGTAGACGACCACGGTTAACAATAGTAGTCGATAGTGGTTAGTAGTGGTGAATAGTGGTTACTCACAGTTAATAATAGTTGATAATAAGTAATAGCGGTTCATAAACATTGAAAATGGTATGGATCATAGTGACTACAATAGCTACTAATAGCCATGACTCACCATCAATTGATCATGGTTTTTGATACTCAACTGTTGTTCATCGTAGTATGGATAATGGTTCACGTTAACGATTGTGATTAGCAAGCAGCTAATAACTATAGAAAATAGCTAATTAATAAAATGTAGCAGCAATTGCTGAAAATAATTTTGGTACATACATAATTAATAGTACAACGTATGCAATTTCAGAATAAATCTATGAATATTGAAAAAGGTATAATTGTACTTTTTCTCATCTTTTTTCAAAAGTTAGAAAAATTTAATGGAATTAACGTAAATACAAGAAAGATATCTACATATAGATATGTATACTTCCATCATTATTTCAAAATTTTTAACCATATAGAAATCATTCGACAAAATCTATTCACTGAAAATATGTTTAGTCATTATTGAAATGATTTTTGAAATCACTTTTCCTGCAATTATCGCTTTTTTTGAAATAATTGAGATATAGTTATCTTAACAAAAGATAACCAAAAAATCAATAACACCGAGCCAAATAAAACCGCACCAGAACAAAAATATAATGGCGCAATAGCGCACCAGTACGCAATAATGTTTTTTAATTGATGACAGTGTAATACCAAACAATTCCAGGGGATACAAAATATTACAAGTCATTGCGATGTACTACAACGTACTTCAAAGTATTAGCGAGGCTGCCAGCTCTGAAGCTTAGGATCAATGGCAGATTCCCTTCCCACATTGTTCGAATAAATTGGCAGCCCCGAAGCAACTCTTGGCAGCCCTGAACATGGTAGGTTGGTGTGATCAATGACCACCAGCTGAACTTATTTACACACCGTGGTTCTTTTCCCTGCCCGATGCAGCCTGCAGCTCACCTATGCAGCCGGCTTCTTTTTTATCCACAATTTCTCCATCGTTTTATGTTAACAGCCACGGGTGAATAATCATCTATGGGTTGTCAATTTTTCATCTACTCGAAAAAACCTGAGCCAGAATTCCCCTTAACCAGAGACCGATCAGATCACTACCTGTTGGTTGGCTTTTGTTTTTCCTGCGCGAACCAGTGTTGGCCATTGTTAGCACGAAGAACCATTGCCCAATATTGCAAACATCGATGTACCGTGCGGGAAAAATTGTAGCACCACTTACCAATTGTTCATTCAAATGATGAAAGTTGAGATTCAGCAAGATTCCCTAGAGAATCGTTGATGTATAAAAAGCCCTTTTCTGTTCTTAACATCAAAAGTTGGCGATGAACCTGCAGGAGTCTATGCTTCACTGCTAGCAATGATGGAACCAATTTGATCGACCCACCTCCGTCCAGGTTAGCGCCCGCGCCATGTGGCGGTAGGCCACTACGACATCTTTTTGACATATAGCGCTGGGCCATCCCCAAAGCAAGCCTTGATGGATGAAGTTTTGATTAGTTGGAAACCTGGCCAATCGCATCAGTGAACTAGAAACTGGTTTCGCTCCATCTCATGTCTGATTCAATCGCGCCATATGATGCTTTATAATAACGAATGAACTCAAGCAAATGAGGTAAACAACTTTAGTTGTTTCTAAAATTGTTTTCAATCAACAGCAAAATGTGATACGGGTTTCCGCAAAAGCCGGCTTGCCAAATGAGCATCAACGAACGATATCACTAAGCATGGTAGAATGTATTGTATCTGGGAAAAATAATGAAAATACATCAGCCAATACAGGCTGGAAATCAGCTGGCTCGTCTCCTGTTCTGTATCAAATAAAGGCAATTGTCAACGGATACCACTCCTCAATTAACTGAATTTTTGCCCTTATATTATGGGGGAAAAATGTCGTAGATTGATCAAAACAACACGAAGAATTCAACCTACTGGTACTTTGCTCAGTGGAACCAGCACGCCAAAGATCAAGGAGGTTTCTTATGTCCTGTGGCCAAATGGATTCCAGGAATTCTTCAAACCAGAAAACCAAAGACAAAAATACTAATTGTGAGTTGTGAGCAGCCGTGCGCCTTGAAACTCTGATTCTGGGTCTCTTGGGTCTTCAAAGCTTCCTGGTGCCCAGACAGGTCAAGCGAAGAAGCCCGGTCCCAAGTCCTGATGGCCTAAGGCCTTCCAATGTCCGCAAGGTGGGCCCCTAACCAGCTTTGGGTTGGATCACTACTAGGGCACCCAATCGACAATGGCCACCTCCAGTTCGATCTTTTCGTCTTGGAGCTGCTTGATCAAAGCAATTGCCTGCTGACAATGCCACGCAGAATCCTTCAGGGATTTGCAACCAATTCCTATTCGTTCATATTCCGGGGAGCGCGGCACTCACAGTCATTCACAGTCAAGCTACTGGGATATGTTCAAATCCCATGCCATCCCATGCCATGCCATCCCATGCACTTGCTCCCAACATGTATGCTCTTTCATGTTCTTTCTGTGCACTCCAAATCATCTACTTCAAACTTGGCACCTGCTGTTGAAGCTCGCCCTCTTTGGTCTTCATTTCAGATTGAACTTCAGCCTTCTCCTTGCGCAGGTGCAGCAAACAGCAATTGACAACGACGTGAAAATCTTGTGAAGCACGGTAACCGGCGCACACACAATGCTGAGTATCTCTGATGAAATTGCTGTTGAGCTGTTGGTTGGAGCGACCATCATGAGCTGTGTATCTGCCAAGCAAACAGGGGTTCGGAAGCAACTCCGCCGCAGAGAATCTGTGACTCGTGATTCTCTCCTTGGGTCCTTGGAGATCTGCTCACGCTTGCTCCGCTCCTCCTCCACTTGGCCCTGGCTGGACGACTCGATGACAACTGGAAATCAGCTGGCTCGTCTCCTGTTCTGTAAATATTTAATAGCATTTGGCAACCGTTACCATTTCTCAACCAGCTGAGTTTTGGACGCTAATCTTATGGATCAAAGGCCCACCGAAAATGGCAACGCAAAGGCTCTTCGTAGTACGCAAGGGATATCATGTGGGAATCTGTGGGCAACAGATTCAACAGCTTACAACAACATCATCCTGGAGACATATGTCCGGTCCCAAGTCCTGACGAAAAAAGGCCTTCCAATGAAGGTGGGCCCCTAACCAGCTTTGGGTCAGGGTGTTACTAGGGCACCTAGTTGACAATAGCCACCTCCAGTTCGATCTTTTCGTCTTGGAGCTGCTTGATCAGAGCAGTTGCCTGCTCACAATGCTGCGGGAAGTTGCAACCAATTCCTATTCGTTCATATTCCGGGATCCCGGCAGTCACAGTCAAGCTACTGAGATATGTTCAAATCAATAGCTGTATAGCATTGTACTATATAAGAATTTTGGAAAACAAGTGCGGTGTCGTTTTGAAGCTGTGCTTTGCTGGGCTGCAAAGAAAACCAGTTGAATATGGGGTGCTTAATCCCACAGATTCATGTCCATCATCGATCTGGATCTGCCTAGCACCATTCGATGGGAATAAGCACCCTTACGTTCGCAAGTCCCCTGGCCTGGAGAATGCGGTTTGTGGTTTTTTCCATTCTCTCAGGGTGTTCCTGAGGATGCGTGAGCAATCGTACGGGTTGATCATGGTTCCACGGAGAATTTTGAGTTTCACGATGGTTCAGAACGGTTTTAATCAGCTGGTCAATTCTGCAAATTGTAAGGGTTGGAGGTGGTGATGTGCTGGCGAATTGTTGATATTTGACTGCAACTTGCAACTAAACACTATACCTTCTCAATTTTGGGTTGAGCCTGATGATTTGCAATGGTGATTTCCGTGGCTGATGATGGTGCCAACAAATAAATTGCCAATGATCGCTTGGTTGATCAGGTCAAGGGGAGCCAGGATGACCCGTTTGAACGAGCTACAATTGCGCAAAGGAACGGGTCATGCGCTGATGAACGAACTTTTGGGTGCATATTAGTAGACCATCAGCAAAACATCATAGATACATCATAGGTCAAATGGTTAAGGGAGGGTTGATGGCTGATAGATGGTTACATAGTTGAAGGAAGTTTGAAAGTCGAACGTCCAATTTATGGAAAGCTGAACCACCCAGTTGGTCATCAGATGGAAGAGCAGCCCAAGAATGTATGTGTGAAATGCTGTTTTTTTCCCATAGTTTCGTGCTGTTTTGCTGGGGACATTGTTGTGGCAGTCATCTTGCGGTCATGATGTTGTGCTCTGCATCCTATAAGCCCAAATGCTTTCCCCATAGGCCTTTATAAGCTTGGAAACTTCCCCTCCCGCTTCGTGCGGGTACTACTTGTAATAGTTATTGATAATAGATTGATAATAGTGGTTATTGACTGTGGTCAATAGTCGTTAATAGTGGTCAATTGATGGTGAATAATGGCTGGTGATGGTTAATTTGTAATGGTCAGTACTGGTTAGCTAGTTATGGTGGTTGATAGTGGCTAATCGATGGTGAATAACCCTTATAAGCCATTGGAAAAAGGTCAACCATAATGGCTAGTCATGATTAGTTATGGCCAGTGATGCTGGACTGTCCACTAACCATCAGGAAAATGGTTGGGAATGGTTAGTCATAGTCGATGAGGGTTTTGCACTAATGGAAACTAATGGTTGATGGTGGCTAATGATGGTCAGTATTGGTTAATGGTGACCAGTCATAATGTGGCTACTAACCATGATGTCAAATGTCAAATCATGGTTAGTAGTGCTTGACAATGGTCAAAAATAGTTTGCATTGGTCGATAAATTACTGGTGAATCAGGGTCAATCATGACGGGTAAAGATATAATGATCAATAATAATGGCAATGGTTAACACCAGTTATTACCAACAATGGTTCCTAACTTTACCAATAGATGGGAACCATTACCAACTGTAATGGTTCATAACCAACTATTGGTAAGGATAGCGATCATGGGAAACCCTTAATCGTGGTCAAAAGCATGGCGAAACCGATGGCAAAAAACCCATTGGTTTGCCTCGCTGTCGTTTATCATGGCTAATCGTGATGAATGGAGAACCATGGTTAACCACTACTAATCGTTGATCGTGGTTGTAATGATCAATGGACAGTAAGGATGCTTAGCCTTGGTTACTACGGTCTTTATCATGGTTGATATGGTTTTTATGATGGTCGATAAGGGCTGCTCAAGGCTGACGGCTATTCCATTTGTTGGTGTTTTCGGAATACTTAATCATTATCGTTTATTGCGAATCAGGGAGCAACAATTTAGTTCCTAATGGCTCATGGCAAATCCACGCAAAGACATTGGTTGACTTGGTTGACAATGCTTGGTACGGTTGATCACAGTATGCACATCGATCAATAATGATCAATCATGATGAATCATAGAAGTACTCTTGAATCATAATCTTAACCATCATTACCACACATGCATCATGCAATAGTGTTCGTCACAACTTGATTCGTCAAAACTGATGACGGTTATGATGATCAAGTGCGGTGACCAAGACATCGCCAGGTCAGGCAACTAACCAAAACAAACAACACGCAAACGACCAAGGAACCAAGCACCAACAATGGGGATAGCACCAGCAACTGGAGTATATTCTAGTTGGGAAGTCATGGGGTCAATCGCTTGCAGGCTGTAGGATTAATAAGCAACCACTTGGAGGCATCTTGAAATTGAGAACCACCACAAAGTGGATATGATGAATGACTTGGATGATTTGGGGATGCCCCCGTTTTGAGAAACCACCAACTATGACACAAGATACCATAGGGGTATGGAACCAACAGCAAGGGTACTATCCAACTGCTTACAAGTTACAACCGGGACATGGAAAGCGGCATTTCTTGTTGCATCTAGTTGCCTGTCGTGGCGCCTTTCTAAGACCAGTTGCTCCCCCACCATGGATGCGTGGAATGGAATCATCAAGCAGTTGACACCAGCAGTTGGCTACTCCAAGCATCCTCTTCATGCAGTTCACCGCATGTATGCCCCTTGGTTTGGTTTGGACAGCATCTTGGCTTTCAATTATGAACCATGTATCGGACATAATTTCCATGATGTACCACTAGCCATTGACCAACATACCAGTACAACTTACCAGCTGCTGGCATTGGACACTACTAGCAATTCACCCATATGCATGACTATTAGCCGTGACTGACCATTACTAGCCGTGATTGCTAACCACGAACAAATGACCGTCAACTATCACTAGCCTAGGTAGCTTATAGATCCCCTGCAAGAAGTCTATTTTTAGTGGGTATATGGTAAGTCAACCTAACCACAAAAAGGCTCAAAACCTAAATGAGTGGCTATAAGCCATCCAGTAGCCATTGCTCACCAACCCTGCAAACTCATCGAAAAACTGGGAAAACCCTGCCCAAATGCTCCACTAATCCTGCAAACTCATGGAAAAACCCTGCCGAACGAAATGCCTCCCAGTGGCTTGACATAGGCGGTGTTCCTTTTCACCTCAGCGGCGTGCAACGCGATCTATTTTTGCAGAAGCAACCGTGAAACAACCACTAACCAAACGTGAACCGACCATTCACCGACCATTGGCCATCAACTAATCAGTCCTAAGAACCTCCTGATTTGTTGACAGACATTCACAGTAAGAGCTGACAAACCTCTACAAACACGAGGAAGGTTCCCACCAGCTGGCAGGACCGATGCCGATGCCACGCCGTGAGCAGCGATGGGGGATTCATTTCAATCAACAGACCATGGGGGCATATCCAGCAATTTCTGGTACCGAATCATCCAGGTTCATAGCCATTATTCATAGAGAAACCACTAGTTTTGGGGGTACGCCATTTTTGGCCAAACTAAAAGATGGATGCGAGAAGCAGCAATGGTGTATCATCCATTTTGCCCAATTCTTTGCATCATCTGGGCCCAGGCCTGCTCAACCGTTCTCGGGGAGCCGTCCACTGGCCAAAAGAGAAGCACCCGAGGTCCAACAAAAACATGGTTTCAAACCATGGTGTAATGTTAGATCCACGTTGATAAACCACCCACATTGACCTTAAGACAGCTTGTTATTTACCATCAAACATAAGCGGCTTGTCAACGCGGATCTAACATCACCACAAGGTTGTTTTTGCACAAACATATTGAAACTACGTGGCCAATAGTAAATAGGCCGACAAGGATAATACCATGGACAAAAAATTCCATGGAGCTGCAACCAACAACAACAAGAAACTGAATACATGTCCATAATTTTCTGTTCGGGAGATGCCTCAACAGCTGCTAGTGATTCGTGAAGCGTGGCTATACCGAAACATATCTGTGTATATATAATGTATGGCTGGGATCAAGACTATAAAACCCTGCTGA
>VSDK01025827.1:0-49068 GCA_009767595.1 Symbiodinium kawagutii | reverse complement strand
CACCATAAATGAACAAATTCATCTCGGTTGCGATGCACATCTACTATACTCATCTACAGTATCCCTTTTTTTGAATTGGTTGGTATTGACCGATAGCCCCATACAGCTCAAGAGTTTTTCCATCCTGGTTCATGCCAATCCCAAGAAAATGCCCAGATGCTGAACCAGAACTCCTTCATTCATGCTGACCAGTGATCTGCAACCACACAAAGCCAGGATGTGGCGATTTTGGATGTGTCACCATGGGCCTTATTGACCATCAAGTACGCTTATTAATACAAATATCGATGGGGTTTATCACCTGGATTTCCCGTTCATAAGTCCAGTTGATCCCCGGTTTGGTTGCTAGTCCGATACGACTGAGTCGTAGCGGCAGCGCAAGGATGTGTCAAGCGTGTTTCCTTCCAGCTGAGCCCCATTCAAATGTTGAGCCAAGCGGGGAGTCTGACCAGCAAGGATGAGTATTTCTAGCAAAATCCAAACAGAAACGCTAGCAGCAGCAGCAGCAACAACAACACCAACAACACCACCACCACCACCACCACCACCACCAACAACAACAACAACAACAACAACAACAACAACGACAACGACAACGACAACGACAACGACAACAACAACAACAACAACAACAACAACAACAACAACAACAACAACAACAACAGTCCCCCACAAGAAAAAAACCTTTTGGCAGAAAAAACCAAATTGTTTGCATGGCTAGCGCAGACTCGGAGATTCTTATGGGGCCCAAATGATCCAACCCGTAGTCGTTCACCACTGGGATGGACTCCACCGCCATGGCCACTGCCTGGGCACCTCGGTAGAGCCTTACCAAAGAGATGGGCATCACTAGCAACCGGACGCCCAGTCATTCACCATGTGGATGACAAGGCATCCAGCCCAGTTGTCTATAAATATGAAAGACAAGCAGCTCGAACTCCATACCCCCTATGTCTGGCTGGAAAATCATCCTCCCCAAAAGTGGCAAATCATCTATGGATTATACAGCCAGCCAGCTGTTAGATGAGGCGCTTTACCCCAACATCAACTGCTAGTGCTTGATGACGCATGAACAATCAGACATGCTCAACCCTCTCCTCCAATTTCTGCGCAGCTAAATCTACTCACTTAGGAACACCTCTTCACGTGAACTCAGAGGTTCCTAAACATACTTTGTCATGGTTAATCCATGGCTGCAACCAGTTATCTAACCCTCTACCGTTGCGGTCCCATCAACGTCCGAGTTGCGCAGTCCGTTGCAGAGGTTTCATCCTCCGGGGAAGCTGCAGTGGCCTGGGCTTGGGGGTCCCTGGGGATTCCGAGCTGATTGCCAGCCCACCAATGCACCCGACACCAAGGAAGTCCTTGGGATCCGCACTACAAAGCATGTAAGCGTCGAAAAAGCCAACCTTGGGCTCGTTGGGGTCGGTCAATTTCAGAGCTCGCATGAAGAGTATTGGCTAGCCATCACGCAAAGGAATCTATTCCAACGTGCAAATTGGTTGAGGACACTTTGTAAATACATGCCTTACTTCGGGAGATGTCTGGTCCAGCCGGTCAGGAATCCCCTGCTCATCAGCAAAAGCACCTGGAGATGAACTGAAGACATGCCCAAACTGACAACCACTGACCGTGGATGGACGGGTTGCCCACATCATCCCAAACTCTAAAACTGACACCAAGTCAGTTGACTCAGTTGTCCTGTCCTTTCCCTTGGCGCTTGTAAATCCCACGGTATTCTGGTGGGGAATCAGTTGCTGGGCCTGGACAGTTCCTAAGACCTATGACACGAGTGATGGGTCTAAGCTGCAGCTATTGTAAAAAACAACCCAACAATGTTGTCTAATGTAGCCAGTACGGGCACACAATTGAAACAATCATGTTGGCTGTACCTACACTATTGGGCTCACCCTGATTGAATTGTACAGATTATTCCTTACTCATCATGAAGCCACCTTTGGCTTTGTTCTTCATCTGCGTGGGTCTAGCTCCGTCATACTGCAGCCATGATCATCGAGTCTTGGCTGACTATGATGGTGGGTCGGATTCATAAAGCCTCTCCTATTAATGTCAAACTTCTTCTGATTGTTTTTTTTTGAATGTTCGTTTGTCAATTAGCTAACCTACTTTTAGTATTCGTGTTATTTTGCGGTACAAAAGTGCGCGCAGAAGCCCCTCTATTTATGTCCAACATTGGGTTGTGTAATTTTATTTTCTAAGTATTTGTTTTAAATCACTCCCGTTTTACTCATTACTTTTAGTATTCAAGAATTTTTTTACGTTCAAGGGTGTCTGAAACTCAAATCTGAAACCCATTAGGCTTTTTTACTCCGACCCACAGATTAATTGGATTTAGTCGTTGAATCAGTTGATACTTAATATTGAGTCTATTGTTGAGTCTGTTGAATCCATTGAGTCGATTGAGTCTGGATGAATGATTAATGTGAATAATCGAACACCTTGAATAGACAATCGAATGACGGAACGTGCTTCTTTTAAACGTAGAGGTTTTGCCGGCAGTTCCACTAGGCAACTGATGTGGATCCGGAGTGCTTAGAAAGTGTTGCATTTTTTCGTGAATGTGGCAAAAGCACCCATACTTCTGCGATCCCAACCAAAATTTCCACGGGGATCAACTCAATCAGCAACGGTTTCCAAAACCATGATCTCAATCTGGGGTGTTTGACACGGTTCATGCAGGTCCCAACTCGGGAACTCCAACGAACTCCAACGAACTCCAACAAAGTGGCTGGTACAGCACGAGGAAAAACCCCCATGTGAACCGCAGGCAAGGCGCAGCAATGTGGCGGCACGACTGTCCATGTACGACCGGAACGATGCACGGAGGGCAGTTCCGGCAAAGGCCTAGTGACTTAACAAAGCTTGAACCGTTCAGGTCCAAAGCTACGGCCAGGCACCCGGTCACCCCATGAGGACGGTGCTGAGCTGCGGGTGATGACGATGTTAATGGTTGGTGAATCAAGCCCTATAACCACCGTGAATGTAGCCAGTTGCAAGCAATCCTATGCTAGCGCTAGACTCTCCAAGTGGCCTTGGATGACGAGCTTCCACACAGAAGGGATGCGCAAAACTGGGTCGCTGTTGGTTTGAGGGTCATCATTCACCACGATTGATCATTGACTTAAATGGCTGAGATTCAAACTCATCATGGTTGACAACTCACATGTGGAAAATCTCACATTGATGGCTTAGCTCTTAATGAGCTGGTTTCTTGACGGCTCAACTCTTTACAGTGTTTGAAGTGGCCTATAACCCCAACAACCACGGTTAGTTTCCACCTACTAAGTGGAACAAACCTGGTGATACTGGTTGAATGATGCTTAACCATGGTTTACTGATGGTTAATAGATGATCAATAATTGTTGGTGATTGTCAATGATGCTTTGTTTTGGGATTTGTAAGTGGTAATACTACTGTGAATGATGGTGAACAATGGCTAATTGTAGTCGTTAATCGTACAGTTCGAAGATGTTGAAAGGATGGGAATAATGGTGTTAGATGGGATTCAAATTAGTTGATGATGGTTTGTAACGGTTTACAATAGTCATAATCGTCGGATTCTCATCGTTCATGATGATTTTTTTAATACCTAGAGGATGAATAATTTCGGATTAATGGTTCTTGTTGATGTTTTCGCCCAACAATGGTGGCTATGCCCGTTGGGCAACTACCAGTTTTGGAGGATGTAACACTCGCTCATTAAATGGCGAATCTTAAGCAAGAAGCTACCTATGGGCAGGGTACCACATGGCATCTGTCAATCTGTTTCTCGACTGACTTACTCTCACCTCATTACACGTTAATTACGCTTGTCCAAGGCCTATCTCTGCCTGCTTCTCCATCTCAATTGCGACCTAGCTCTTAGATCGACAGATAGATAGACACACAAACAAATGGACAAATCAATAGAATACGCAAATGGATTGCTAACTAGGTGGGTAGGTAGGTAGCGGTGGCAAATACATCTAGACTTCAACATGTGTAAACATGTTCGCTCTTGCAGATGCAATTGGCACCTACAATTTGAGGTGGTAGCTTGCACCCTCATTTCTTGACAGCGACGTTGGCAACCCATATCCATGGCTCATAGGATCTATCATACATCAGACTCCAAAAACCCGAGTTCGAACGAAAGGCAGAGTTCAGCAAACCACCTTGCAGTTCCACGGGATTCCAAAACATTTCAGCCAACAAGACTTCAGCAGCTCCAAGCCCCAGACTACAGCTGCATTGAAAAACATGGATCTGTCCATCAATGGTGTTCTTTCAATAGCACGGTGCTGTCCCTGCAAGCTGAACAGCTGGATGGTTGCCATGGACAACGCCGCGCAACGTCCCTCGCCTACACTCCATGTGAAGGACTGCTGTATGAATGAACGCCATTTCACAAAGTAGTTGAATATTGCATAATGATGTTTTTTTCATTATGTTTTCTTCAGCTCTTTACTTCACTATTGACATTTATGTAGAGTAATGATGTTCAATATAAAATAATGATGTTGTTTTCGTTCTGATTTTTTCAGCTGTTTACTTCACCATTGAAATTTATGTAAACGGATCTTTTCCGTTTACTTCCTTTCCTTTGGCAGCTGCTTTTTCTCCGCGCGGCTCCGTGCACTTTGAGCTCAGCTTCGTCTCTTAGAGAGACAGCGTGCCAGAGCCGTGGAGTTGCACAACCGAGCAGCGAAAAGAAATCCAGCGGTTCTTCTCTCATGGTTTGATCCATTGATGCCGGATCATAAGGTGGTTATCATTCCATTAATTCCACTAAGTAATTGCAATTACTAAGCTGGTTAGTATTATTAGCTATTTGATGCTTTTTGATGATTGATGCTTATTGATGATTGATGCCGGATCACTGGATCACAAGGATTACTAAGCTGGTTATCATTAGATTCAGCATAATCTAAATAAAACCGCCTAAAATGAACCAACTATTGGACCATTAATTAACAATAACCAGCTTAGCCATTAACAGCTTAACCATTAACAGCTGGAAAAATCCTTGGTTCACAATAGCTCATGATGGAGGTAGATCCAGTTGGAGCCAGTTGCACCAGCTGGATCATAGCTGTAGCGTTGTCGTCTGCCCCTTTTACCGGTCCGCGTATGGAAAAGATCCATTAACTAGCTGGTGATTTACCATCAAATTTTGGAAGATTATTCCATTTGGGATCTCTCATTATGAGGTGGCACTAAACGAGAAATGTGTGCACATAGGTGGATTTACTTGAGAAAACATGGGGGGCATAATCAACATACATCTATGAATTGGCGTGCTTCGTTGGTATGCTGATGTGTTAGGTGTCCGTTTCCTACGTGTTCCAAGCTGGATGCGTAACAACATAATGATACTGGCAGAACGTTTACAAATAGAACTGTTAAATCAGGACAATGACCCCCTTGCTATATTTGATGGTAAATCACCATCATCATGCCGTTTTTTGATTGTGTTCTTCGTAACTGTGGAGCTGGATGCCTCAACAAGATAGAACCAGAACTGGCTGCTTCAGAGTGGCCGGTGGTGACGGTAGATCCGCTGATGACTGTCAGGCATTCTCCAACAACCAGCACCATACAACTGCCATGGTCCAGCAACCCATGTTTCTTATACCATGCAACTCATGAAATTGCTGGTGCACGAAGGGCTTGATAAGCAACAAACAATCCATGAGTCATGGGTACCATGCTGGCTTCTGCTGGGGTTGTGCTCTCCACGCTTGTCCATGTACTTTCCAGGTATCAGGGGTGAATCTGGCCCCCTGCAAGAGTCATCACGACGAAACGTACATGATGGTTGCTGGATTGAACAAGAACCATTGATTGAACTGGCTGCTGGTTTGACTTTTTCAAACCACCGTTGCTAGTTTTTCGTCGTGTCCATCAAAGAACCGCTTCAAGAACCAGTTTTGCTCCTGATAAACAGTACTAAACCTGATGAACTATAGTCTTCACCCTGGCTAATCATCCATGATTCGTTGACTGATCATCAACCATCAATTGATGAAATCCTACCAAACATCAACCATGGTAAATCATCAATCTGATTCAATTCGATCATCATTGTGCTGTTGGGTGAGCCTGCAGCTCTTCAACAGTTTCTTCTTTTTTTCCTTTTTCTTTTACTTATATCACTATAAAAATATAAATATAAATATACAAACATATATATATATATATAATTAATGAAATATATGTATATACAATAATCAAAACGAAATTACCAATTTGATCTCGAACGCAACCACCAATTGAGCCGTGGCCATAAACCTTATAAGGTGGCTTACAACCCATATAACCATGGGTCAATCAGGGGACAAAGAAAACAGTTTAATCATCAATTTCGTTGGGCAAAAGACCATGGGGTGAGGCCCTGACCCCGAGTGCTAGCGCGCTCACCATGATGAGAAACATCTTGGGAGCCTCCAGTGATGGTCATCTCACCCTGCTGGTAGCTGGAGCAAATGGGTTCCACCCAAGCCAGGCGCAGCAACGAAGCTATATGGTTCATGGCTAATTGGCAGGTTAATGCTTGTATGCTAGGGATAAGAACGGATAATAACCAACAAAAATTGGGGATACACCAGCTCGACCTGCTATATGGCTCTGTGGCTATGATAAACCAGGATGATCGAAACTAGGACCAAGGTGAAAAACCCTGGGCAACCTACAGGTAAACTTTGGTTACCCCACTTTTAAGCAAAGCTATAGTTACTAAGTAGTCCATTGCAGCAGTGGTTGCATGAAAACTGCGGGATGAGCTGCGCGAACAGCTGAGGAACCGGGTTTGGCCAGGGACCGAATCGCCCAATCACCAGCAATTTCCCCAACACAATCGTCAAGCAAAGCAGCTTGGTTACTCTTTATATAAATCAGCTGCAGTCATTCTGTTCTTCTTGCTGAAAACCCTGTCATGATTGAGAATGAAACTTGTTTTCATGGATAATCATACGCAATAAGCACAACACCAACAGCAACAGCAAAGCCAATTTAGATTACATTGCTGATGGTTAGTGCTATGGGAGAATCAGCAACAGCGGTCCGCCTAGTCATTTGCTGGTCTCTTGGCATCGATGTGGCTGCGGCACACGGGGCAGCGTTGTACCTGGTGCTCAGTGGTCGATTCTTTGGATTCAGATGGCTGTGGGTCAAAACCCTGTACCCCTAGTTCCCATCATTAACCATTGTTTTCCCCATTATTGTTGTTTAATATTGATGGTTAATATTGACCCATAGCCAGATTTGTTCGAGAATTTCCACCATTTCAACCTGTGAATATTCTGCAGAACAAGCAAGGATTCATTTGTTTGTTCTGGCATCAAATGGTTTTCTCGAAGTTTAGCTGGGTAGTTTTGGAAGCATACAATGAATTGAGGGAACCGAGATGTTTTGCTTGCAAGATGCTTTGGGTGCCCAACTCCAGACTCCAACATTGGTTTCCTCCCCCACCCAAACGTATCTGCACGGTGGCGAGTGGGAAAAAAAAACAGCTGATTGTGGTCGTTGTTCGTTTTCTTGTGTCGGTGATCCCGAGACAACTGGCAACGAGATACTAACCAGCTGTATTTATGAATCATCAACTGGAGAATTGTTTCATCACTGGAATTACTTGACAATTACTAGATAATTCGTTGAATCTCCACTAATCATACTTGCTAATCAGAGTTGGAATTTGTTGACTCAGCGATGATTGGTGAATTCTTAGCTCTTTATCAGCTTCGCCCAAGGATCCACGGAAAGCTCCCGCGTCCCCATGGCACCTTCACCAACCACTCAGCAATGCATTCCTGGGAGCGAGGAGCTCTCCCAATCGGATCGGGATCGCCCAGTGGTGCCCCGATGCGGAGCTCAAGTGCAATGGAATCAGCATTGCTAAGTACATTCATTTATGAAGAGTTGAGTTTTCCAGCACTGCTCACTGTCACTGGTTCCAGTGTTCAGACTTTGCAAAGATGAAAACTTGCCAGTCCTGGTGGCAGAGCAAGGTTGCGACTGTCACCATACATCTACGAACAGGATTAAAAAATGCAATGTTGCTTTTCTTTGATCATTGCTTGGTAGTCGAACATCAAAGAGGTAGGCAAGTCAAAATCTCGACCGACTATGCTTACTTCGCAAACACAAGGTAAACCTGATACTATCACTTAATGGTTTGTCTAGAACAGCTATTAACAAATCATGATTAGTCGTCAATAACGATGACGGATTGATTAGCCAAAACAATTGCACAAACAATGGTAGTTAATCTGGTTTGTGGTTGGTTGCCCCATCCCAAAAGTATGCCAGTCAATCAAAGGCATCCCAACTAATGTGGTTGAAAGTAACAGTCATCTTGGAACTGCCAACCAGTTGACCAATCGTCAACGATCATCAACCTTCAGTCATCCATCGTTATCAAACATGACTAGCCGTTACTGAACATAAACTAACCACTAGCCAATCATCAATTCACCGTCAAAAGTAAATGAAACTTCTTGAGCCATGGACTATTGACCATTGACTACCCTGAACTATCACAACCACCTACTATCAACGATCAATCCCTGCCACCAACTATCATGAACTGAGTACTATCGACCATTCACCACCGTTGTTAACCCCTGCTATTGAACCTAACCGATCCCCATGGGCTGTCCGATCTCACCAACGTGAACTGCGCCTGATGGAAAACGTGGCCGCATTGCAGTTGGCACCTGGGAGCAACGATGGACAACCAACATATTATACTTGTTGAAGCTATGAATATAATGTGTCTATCAAAAAAAAAAATATATATATATATATATAAATAGATGCAAACAAAACACATTTATATGTCAATATGTATATGTACATAGATGTAATCGTGCAATATTACATATACAGTTAGATATCTATACATTGATGAATTGATAGGTATGAAAACATATGGGAGAAAACCCGTAGTGTACATCTAAACCTGTATGTATGAAAAATCGGTAAATGTAGCTCACCCTCCCCTTTGAGTTGGGAGTTCACCACCATTTTAAGACACCACCATTTTTGGTTGATTGCGATTGCTTCACCCCTGGTTGCTGCTCATGACTAAGGACCAGTACCCATTCCTAATACATTCCTTCACAGGGGGATACTAGTGCTTATCAACTCATATTAGTGATAATCTTGGTTGGTTGGCATTCGCGTTAACTAACCACTCACCATCAGCAGACGTCCATCACTCGCCACAGCGACCCACAGCGCCCCAGCCAGCACTTGCAAACCAGGCGGGCCGGGCCAGCGTGGGTGACATCCCTGTCCTGCTTCCTGGCGCAGCAGGCGTTGCTGGCCAAACCATGCAGGTTGCCATGGCAAACGATATCTCATCAAGAACATATGGCTATGGCTCAATATTAACCAGCAATAATGGAGGATGATAACCAACCATTTTGAAGGGAAAATAATGGTTTATGATAGGGGAACCAGGGGTACAGGGTTTTGACCCACAGCCATATGATTAACCTATGGCACAAGTTGGTGAATAAGATGCTTACTCAGGATGGTTACTACGTTACGAAGAAGAAAAAGCAAATGATGGTATTTATCAACTGTGGCTGATCATGATGCTTGGGCTGTGGTTAGAAGTGGTTAATGCCATGAATCGTGTTGATTCACCATGGAAATGGTTCATAATGACGGTTAAGTCTTTGCCCATCAAGAGGATGAGTGACCATGGTTCAGGGCTAACAACACGGTTCAGAATCGTTGAAACAGCCATGATGGCTTGGGGATTAGCTGCACATCATGCTGAATGATAGCAAGTGATGGCTCACCAAACATAGGGCTTCAAAAAAGGGTCAAGCACCAAGAATGACATTGGCCAACAATCACGGATGAGAATGGCTGATAACTGGAGATAGCAACTCCAACATTAAGAAAAAGCAACACAAAAGATGATGAACATACGAACAGCATCATCCAACTAGTCTTGTTTAAATCAGCAAAAAACAGAAGAGTTCAATCAACATAAACCAGGAGACAGTCCAATCCACCAACGGATTATCTCCTGGTGAATCTCGATTCAAAAATACCCCGGCTAAGGCGCAGCGTGGCCTCATCTCGAACTCCGAGGCAAATGACGCACTCAGCCTGGCCAATGTTGGCACAGTGAGAAACCATATGCCACCTGGGGTTCGGCATGTTACGGTTCCGCCAACACCAATGATACAGCGGTGTCATGTGCAGCTGCAACGTGCCTTTTCACACTGAGATACGCCTTTCTATCGTTGCAGCTTCCAAGTCACCAACGAAATCGAAACGAAAGAAGTATAAAGAAGTCATCTTGGGGTCACAGCGCTTACACAACGGCAATGGCTCGAAACTCCACAGGTGGATCCCAACACCTCGGTGTTTGGCCTGTGATCATTGCCAGCGCGCGCCTCCTGTGGTGGCACTGGGCGCACCGCAAGTAGCCAGGTGGTCTCAGGACAGAGGATGGACCGGACCTGCCAATGGGGGGAGGAACTACTTCCCATTGCTGTACAAATAGCTATATGGCTATGGGTCAATATTAATCAACCAACTAATTGGGGATTTCCACCAACAATAATAGGGGAAACAATGGCTAATGAGGGGGAACCAGGGGTACGGGGTTTTGACCCACTGCCATATGACGGGATACTAAGATAGAATCTATTCAGTCATTTTTTCAAATAGAAGATCGCCTATGAAATATTAGGGGCAGTAGAGTCTATCTGAGTGACTCGGAATATAGACATGTTGATGACTGCATTTGATGCTTTGACTGGGGATGGCATTTCACTCCGCTGGGTGTGTTTCTTGCAGCGATTTCTGCAGGGTCGTTAGGTTTATTGTCGGTTCAAGAGTTCTTCCACAGGCCATGTCAGGGTACTTCTAGGAGGGTATCCCGGAATCTTTATGAATCTTTGGTATACTTTGTCTTGGAATCTTTGTACGTCAGCGTTCACTTCTCTTTTTCATCACAACTTTCTGTCTTGGGCGGTACATGCACCCCTCCTCTCCATGAAACATCCGCCACAGCGGCAGTCTGGGTCTCCGAGCCAACTTGTTGGAGCGATAGATCTTCAAACCGAACCCTGAGAGCAGCAAAAACCATGGGGAAAACCATGGAGAAACCACAAGGCTCACCATCTCCCAGATGTATAAACCACACATCAATCATGATGCATACATCAAGCATCTAATTACCATTAACAATCTATGAGCCAGCTCTTGAGCATCTGTCACGCATCACCATTCACCACTAACCATATGCTCGTTCATCTGTGAAGCGCAGTTTCATCATCACTAACCACCTATCTATTCATCATCTATTGACCATCTCTTCACCATCACCAACCTCACCTATGAAGCATCACCAGTCATTCACCATCACTAAGTTCACCTAAGCATCGCCACCGTCACCCCGCATCTGCTCAGCCGCCACGGCACAGTCTTGGAGAATAGCGCTGAAGCGGGCGAAGGCCACACGGCTGGTCATGGGCTCCTGCAACAGATCCTGACCCGGGGGTTTTCCATGCTGGTTTGTATAGTTTTTGATGGAAGTTAGTGGTTGAGGGATGTTGATGGATCTTGATTTTTAATATATAGACTTGCATCACGGTGTTGTTGTTGATGATGATGATGATGATGATGATTCTTGTAGATTCAACATGATGGATGATTATGAAATTATGAATGTTAATGATTGATATCCCATCATGCTCAATCTATGGTGATTGCATGGACTTGATGCCCATGGTGAGTGGACTGATATAGATTCCCTGTGGTACATATAGGCTGCTGAGCATCTTTGAAGTAGAAGCGATACGCGGGTGACCATTCAAGTGACACCCATCTCGTATATGTGGATAGCAGCAACTTCATCCCAAGGGCAGCATTCAATTCTGCAATGGAGCACGGGCCCAGATTTCGCTAGCAGGTTGACTTCCTAAGAAACTGATTCTTAATCACAAATGAATCAAACACCTTTAGCCATTAAGCTCAAAGATCATTTCAATCATTTCCATATAATATGATCAATTTTCAAAAAACCGTCTCTTCTGTTGCGGATAAATGATTCGCATAGCCTGGGGGTATCATGAACTGGTTACCATATACTGCTTCCCATTTCCTGGATACCAATGAACCAAGTCCATCAACTTAGGTGTTTTCCACCTGAGGTGCTCGCTGCGCCTGATTTCGTCCGAAGCTCACGAAGACCATGATCATGGCCAACTGCCCACAGCGCGGCCAGGTTTCACTGTGGTCCCCAAGCTTCACTCGAGGTAGGTGAACTGCCACTATGGTCACCATGGTTGTGGTTGGTTTGTTTGTCATAGTTCCGTATTGCCAATCAACCAGGTGTGATGGAACATGCAGAACAGCGTGCAGCCTCAACAGAGATCGAGGCTGGGGTCGGTGGGTCTAGGCCAAACATTTCCATGAGAAAAGTACGTGGTAGAACCACAGGGCATTCTGTTTTGGAGGAACCTCGTGTGTTTAAGGCGCGCATGATACCTAGATGAAGATACGCATGATACCGTGCCATTTCAGAGCCTTATCCTCCTTTCCACAACATTGATGTCACAAAACCCCGAAAAAAATATTGTTATCTTTCGTTTACGAGCATTTCCATTTGACAAATCACTTATTCGAAAACTAACAAGCTACTATTGAACAACAAAAACACACCAGCCCAGTCAGCCCAGCAGTCCCAACGGTGAGGCTTTCCCGCCTGAAGGATGAGGACCTGTAGCAACAAGGCTGCTAAGATGTTCGTCTGGTTGAAGGCCACCTGACTGCAGGGGATGGGGGAGACAACCAGCGCCTGAGCCTAAGAACTGGATGGTGAACAATTGAGATACAAACAACTCCCTGATAGTATTAATCTGGTCAGTGGTTTCAACCCCCGTGAAAAATATTAGACAACCAACCATTTGCCAATAAATTATAGGGAAAATAAACAATGCTTCACACCACCAACCAGTTAATCCGTTTGAACGTTGGATTGAACCGTTCCACCACGAACATTATCATGAATCATTATCCAACCATTGAATCAATGGCCTCTTGTTAAGTTGGTCACTGAAGATTATGGATCTTTGAGCAGTCCCTTTGATCAGAAATGTCGAATCATCAACGCATATCAAATTGGCATGTTGTAAGGCACCATCCTGAGTCTACAAAGACCTGCAGCCTCGAAAACGCTTGTTGATTTGGTGCACAATGTGAGCCACCACAAATTGAACAAGGGCAACCGCATTTGGATCACCTGGTCTGCTTCCAGTACCAGGTTTCTGCAAACGATCCCATGAGATAAAGCACACCAAGTATGACTCAAAGCTGTCGCAATGCCACAATGTAGAACCTTGGAGTCCGATGCCTTAGCCAGGAAGAGACAAATCAGAGAAACAGCAGCCTTTTCCGCCAAAGCTGAAGACTGCCAAGATCGCACCACCAACTACAGCGCCTCAATTGGGAAACCAGCACGTTCTCCTCACTGGAACAGCGCAGCCACATTGACCATTATTCAATAAGTGTTTTCAACCATCACGCAGCCATCGAGGACCAATATTGTTACCCATTAGTAACCATTACGAATAAACATCTACGACTATTAACCCACACCAAGCCTCAGCTAAGCACATTCTTAACCAGTATCAACCACAACAAGTAACATCAATCAACCATCAAATAGCCACTATCCAACCAAATGATTGTATAACTTATCAAGAACCGTTAGCAACTAGCAACCTTTAGTATATGATCTGTTAAAAGCACTAATCATATCCCATATTCAGCATTCAGGGCTACGTGTCCTGGTCACCACTCGTAACCCAGAACCATCAATCAAGCATCAATCAACCAATGGTCAAAACCCTGTATCCCTGGTTCCCCGATCATTAACTATTGTTTTCCCTATTATTGTCAGTAATTCTCCCCCTGGTTGATTAATGTTCATGGGAGAACCAATAATTAGTCGATATCTAATATGACTAGTAATTAGTTGATATCATTGGCCACTGATTCACATTAGCTGGTTGATTAATAAGTTATTAGCCAATGACCACCAAACAAGCTATTAGTTTCATGCCATTCGTTTCATGATATTGCTTGGTGAAACCAATGATGAATCACCCAAGTGTAGATAAACAACTTGTTCACCAGTTTCATATGATTCTACATGTTTTCATAACTATCACTAGTGAACAAGTTTCACAAGGGGTGAATCACCCATCATTGGTTCATAACTATTTGCCACCAGTTAATATCATTAACAACTAGTTAATATCATTAACAACTACTTAATATCATTAACAACTAGCTAATATCATTGGCCATTGATTCATATTAGTTGGTTGATTAATTATTAGCCACATGAGTCACCCGTTTCCCCACCCAACTTCACCAGTTTCACCCAGCCTCTGAGTTGGTCAGCAAGCCTTTGGCCTCCAAAGGCATCAAGTGGGCGCCGTTGTGGGGTGGCGAAGCTAGGGATGGTTCATGATGGTTGATGAGATGGTGCATGGGAAGCTTTATAGGATGGTGGTTGATGGGATGGTTGACGAATGATGATGGTTGATGGCATGGTTGACGAATGATGATGGTTGATGATGGTTGACCGTGAATATTGGTTGATATCCTATCGATAATAATGGCTGATTGACTGTCTTTGGGGGATCATGATCAATGGTGGGGGATAAATGGTAAAACGATGCCCAAACCATGGATAATAGCTGGTCAACAATACTATGATCATTATCGATTGGTTACTTAATCATGGAACAACCATGGATCAACTAATAGATGCTTAATTCTCAATCATGATCATCAATTAGTTGATGGTCATTGATACCATGGTTAATACATTATCAATAAGCTCCTTTATGCTGGCTCAGGATGTTTGACAAGACGGGCTAATAATATTGCATTCAACTGGTTAAGCGTATTTCGACTAAGGCTTAGTGCTACTATGGCAACAATGCTGGTTAGTACTTGCGCTAGCTAATGCTATGGTAATTGTTCAACTAGTTTGTCCCAACTAGGTAGGTCTTAAACGGCTGATTGGCAATTCAATGTATAAACTGGACAATAGCGGTCAATCATGGTTGGTACCACGAATAAAGCTTCTATCATGTTTGTAGATGGTTTATGTTGGTCATGCAAGGTACAAAGATATGTCTAAATAATGTGTATACCAGATTCATCTTGAAACATTGACAAGAGTTGAGTATTGACATGTACTCATCAATATACAATAATCTATGGCAAAATGGCTGCTACCAATGCAATTCAGCACATCGAACCCACACCTGTGCGGGGAACTTTGCTATGGAGTCACCTCTTCGGTTTCCTCGTTGGGTCCAAAACAGCCTCATATGTTACAGCTTGTTGTGCTGGTTGCAAGTGCTTAGCAACTTGTTTTGCTCGTTTGGTTGGCTTTTTGGTCATGTTTCTTTTACTGTACTGGACCTATGCACTAGGGCTTCTTTTTCGCCACAAACGATAACGCTGAAATCTTTGATGGGCAAATCAGAGACCAAGACCATTGCCAGAAATCATTTACCAATCAGTACTCATGCTGTATCAGCACTCATTGTGCTGGTTTTCAACCAGTGTTCCCTTTCTTAACCACCTTCTGATTAATGACAATGAACCAGTGTCAATTCAAAATGATGGATACAATCATCATTGACCAGCAGAAAAACACTCGTGACCGTTATAGGGAACCATCACTAACCAGGAGTTAGTGATCAAAACTCAATGCCAACCACTAGAATACCAGTAGACTCATGGATATTATGCATCATAAAATGATAGTCATGCAAGTTGACAATGGCTAAACATCATAGGTAATGGTCATTACCACCATAAGCATTCACGGTATCAACCAGCTTTGAATGTCTGATTCGTTTTCAACCAATGAACCAGCATGGCTACCCTCCTTTATTGACAATCACTAAGCTTCCTGTTCACCTTACTAAGTATCACCCACCATGAATCTCAAATCTTAAATTGTTATGGATGATTTCAACCCAGGATTGATTCAAGTAGAATCATTCTTTTATAAACCAACCGTTGCAATTAGATGAATCAAGTAAGACTTGCCAATAGAGATCAATTAAGCATCCAATTATCAACCCATCTTGTGATGGTTAGCAATAATTGAGTAGCCAATAATCTTCATACAGCGACCATCACAAACCATGATTGTCCAGCTGAGCAACTGTTCCGCAGCTTTGCTGTGAAATATCATAAACCACTAACTAATCAGCTTATTAACCACTGAGCTGGTTAACTAGTGATAATAAGCTGGTTAGTAGCTAATATTGCTTAATAAACCGATTAATCACCAATTACCACTAAGCTTTTCACAGAATTGGCCACATCAGCTTCTCAACCACCGATTAGCCATCGCTGGTTGACACGGTTTATTCACCGAGTCACTCGCAGCTCCTCGGCCAGTTGGGCTTCCAGCTCCTGCGGAAGGTGGTGAATCCTGTGGACCATGGTGGTGGTGATGGAAACCATGTGCTTAATGTAGGGTTGACATGGTGGTTAATGTATCTTAATAATGTATGATTAACATGGTGGTTTCCAGATCATGTGAACGTATTGTGAAACATGGTGGTTCGCTATGGTTTTTGATGGCAAATTTACGGATATTTCCTGGCCAATGATGGAAACAAAATGGCTAACGATGATTTAAATCTTTCAGATACAGGCCTTTGAGGTGGTGAACCATGGTTCAAAATATAAATGATGGTAAGTAAGGGTCACATCCAAGATCATGGTTGATGGTGGTTGATGACCGTCGATAAAGACGGAGCATGGACACAAGGGATGCTGGCTATGATCAACGATAACGATAATCGTTGATGATTGTGATTGATAATAAGTGGTAGTGAATACTGCTTAGCGAGGATTGGCTGTGGTCCAGGATGTTGACATGGGATAACAACAAACAGGCAAGGAGTAATCACGTGGTCCGAAGCAGGTAAATCATTTTCAGCAACTTTGACATGATATGTTGCCACACTTCTGCTGATGACACTGTACCATTTCTTACATGCAGGCTCTGTCCTTGGCCACCAAACGCTCACGGACATAGATAGGAGGATATCAATCATTTTCCAAAAAATGTGGAAGTTGTTGCGGCAGGTGATTTGGATTCATGTTGTCCTGGACAGATCCAGGTTGATTGTCAACTGTGAAGAACTCTCCGCCAAGACTGTGGATCAACTAAGAGGGTTTCTAAACATATCCTTTGCATCTTGGGGCAGTGATATAAGTTGCCGTTTACTGTTGGCTATTACTCCATATTCCCAATCGTTGCTGACCATGGACCATCTTCAACCATGATCAGTGGACCTGGTCAAACCAGTGCGTTAGTACTGATCATTCACTTAAAGAAAATGATTTCTATGAACTGATCATTGTGATGAACATTTTCAGCGATGAATTGAAACTATGAATCTTTGACTCATGCTTGGCCGGGGTCAGTAAGTGTGCTTGCCCATTGTGAACCACTGACTTTAGTTCATTTTACTCACCATTTATCATCGGCACAGAGGCAAATGCAACTGCTTGTTGATATCCACCATGGCCATCATCTTCAAAATGATATAATCGTATCATGGTTCTGGCTAGCTGCGGATACTAATATATCATTAATCATTACAATGAACCATGATCCCAAACCAATGTAAACCATAAGCAAGCAGTATCATTCACAATGATTAACCATGTTTAAGCACTCTTCACAAACCAATGCTATTAGTGGAGTATGAACCACTACTAACCTACCATCAACCATCTGGTACATGTAATCATCAACTCATACTCAGCCATCAATGATCATCACCAATCACCGGCAAGCACTATTTTCAGACATCCTCAACAACGATTAAACATCAACATCAATCATCATCAATCACGATCAGCCATCATTGACCATCATTTTTTTAATCAAAAAGCAGCAACCATCACATACCATGATCAACAATCATCCACCAAAAAAAATAACACACATCCACCATCATGAACCATCAAGAACACTCATCAGCCGTCATTATGCTCGGTGTCCCCTTGCTATCACCAACCAATTGGCACGATCACCACAGCGGTGCCCCAATGTCCTCGGCTTCTTTGGTGCTCAGGAACTGATAGCCAGCCTGGCCCGGTGGCGGTAATGCTACGACAGGTGGTGAGGTAAATCGTTGATACGACGATGGGTAGCATAGGGTAAACCAATGGTTGATGTGGCGAATATGGATGGTAGCGAAGCATCAACTGGCATCCTGAACAATATTTGCTTCCTGGTAGCTTATCATGATGATCGACCATAGCCGACAAACAGTCCGGCAACGATGATCACATTCGAAGCCATGAGGGACCTGGAACGGGATGCCAGCACGCGCCCAACGCGTGACTGAGCGGCAGGGCGATACCTTGAACTATGGCAGCGTTCGATGTTTCCTGACCCTGAGGATCCACTTAAACGTATGGGCGAGATTGCGCGGCACGATATCAATGTATCAGCTTCATGAGGACTCCATGGTCAAATCTCTAGGATGCGCTTGACAGTCTACGAAGAAATGCAAACTTCGGACCAAATCACCAAACATATGAGAACTGAAAGGCAGTGAAACTAGTCCTTTGGAAAAAAAGTTGCCGAATGCATTGCTCATGGAATGTCAAGAAAAACGATCATTTAATATCCTTTTCCAATTACCAAAACCCAGCGGTGAATCCTTGCCGATACGAACTTCTGCACTCCAACATGAACCAATCGGTAGCAATGTTGAAAAAGCCCAGATGGGTGCGGGTCATTGATTGCTACCACCTCTTGATCAACATCAAAGATCATGTTTATCAAAACCCATCAATCCAACCAGTAGAGTCAATTCTATATGAGGACCGGCAGGATCAGTTCCCATGTGGCTATAAAGCTCAAAATCTCGGGGACACCTCAACATCACCGGTTAGAGCTACTGAGTAAAACCAGCCTTTCTGCACATTCTCGGATTTAGGTTCCTGTTGCTGCTCCTGTTGTTGCTGCTGCTGTTGCTGCTGTTGATGTTGTTGCTATTGATCATGCGCATCATTGCAGGCTTTGAAAGGACATTGGGGAACACACATGAAACTGCAATTGATAATCCGAACTATCCGAACCCGTTACCAATTTCACAGATAGAAAACAAGTTCAACACATCATCTTGGCCAAGTTCACCAGAGTTTTCCACTGGCTCCAAAACCTACTACCATGCCTCTGATTGAGCTGCTGAGGATCCCAGGACCTATGGCGTTGGGCTTGTGGGATCTTGGCGAAGGATGGGCAGTGATGGTGATGGGATGACGGTGGGTTCGCCTCAAGTGGGGTTCGCGGGTTTTGTTGTAAAATCTGCTTGGATAACCACTTGGATATCCACTTGGGCAAGGACTTGATAGTGAATCACCCATATGATAGTGAGGGAACTACACATATTTGGTGATGAGTCATCACATTCAAACAAATAAACGAAGAAACAAACAGGTAGATTCCAGCCGCTCGTCGCTCTTTAATACATCGCTCCCTCATACATGCATCGCAGTCAGCCTCCATCTCCAATAGGTTTCTTATTCTGGCAAATTCCGCCACTGCCTTATGCGATTTTATAGGCATTAAACCATATGAAACAACTGCTCACCAACCATCAACCATCCTAGTTCATTCCGGTCTATTCGTTATTACCTACTGTAGCTTCAATCGTTTACCTTCACCAACAACCATGATTTTCCAACTGTTCACCATTCCTGTTCGTCATTATTCGACCATCAGTGAACATAACTGAAAGTTCTCCGCACGAGCATCACTCAACATGATGCACTCACTTGTGAAGCATCACTAACCGCTTCTTGACCACGATCAAGCATTATTCACCACCATCACGGCCCCATGGTGAACCAACGTTCCGTTGCTTCATCACCGTTCTTGAGAACCACTGTACCCCTCAGTATTTTACAAACCAGTGTATCATGATTCTTGATTACCAACCATGATACAGTGAACCAATTACAGCACCATGATGATCATGGTTATCAACATGATTAACTACCCATTATCAATCTTCGTCACCAACCATGATCAACTAACATCCACCAAGCGTGCCCAATCATTACCGACAAACATCAGCTACCATTAACCAACGAGTAGAGACCAAGTGGAATAACTATGCTACTAAACATAATCAACCATCAATAAACCACCATTAGCCATCATGAACCAGCCTGTTGACCACCGTTAACCATCAAAAAACCATCAATCAACCACCAACCATCAATCGACCACCAACCATCAATCAACCACCAACCATCAATCGACCACCAACCATCAATCAACCATCAACATTCCATCAACAATCCACCATGAGCCATGGCCGCAGTAACCATCAGCCCATCAACCACTGGTAATCAACGACCAACGACGAAGCACCGGAAGCTCTGCCTCTGGTGCTGCGAGGCCAAAGCCAAGACGCCTGCCATGGGCTTCAACGGTGGTGCTTGATGGCTTCGGGGCTAAACATGGTGTCTAAATGGCGAGCTGGGTCAAGCAGTTCACCAACCAATTTCATGGTGGATAATAGCCAACAAACTCTAGGGAAAATAATGGATAATGATAGGGAAGCAGGGGTACGGGGTTTTGACCCACAGCCAAATGACACTAGCAATGATGGAGCCCATCATCCTTCACTTAGGATAATCAATGATAATCATTAAGGTTAAGTATTCTGAAATCATCTGAAATCATTTAGCTTGATGAATGGGCTAAGTGATGGTTATGATGGGATTATGATGGGGTGGAACATGGTTAAACATGGTTTCTAATCGATACTACCAAGGATTCATGGATGGTGAATACGGGTTGGAAATGGGTCAAGATGGCTAAATGTGGATGCTTCATTAACAAGTTCAGGTTGAGTTGTTGATGACAGCGGATAGCTGCTGCCAACGCTGTTCTCGGTCTGGTGACTGCTGGCAGGGCTACCACCTTCACGGCTAGGCTTTGGCCAACAACAACCACCTCCATGTGCCACCAAGCGCAAGTCCTGGTCGGCCGCTGAGCGCCTGGACTCCCAGTCGAAGGAGGTGAAATATTTCCGCAGAAAGGGCCTCGATGTGTGTTGTGGTTCTGGTGATGGCTGACATGGGAGAAATGATATGACGCCGTCAAATATGAGACTAAAGATAACATGATGTGATAGCCATCAAATAGAGATATGACATGATATGACACACTACTTGTGGTGAATGATGGCTAATCATGGCTGACAGTTTTGAAGGGGGATCGATTAGGACCATTGCAATGCTTCAAAACGGTTTGCTGCTAATTGACCATGGTTCACAATGGGTTCATAAATCGTCATTAATAGTTGTGTTAAAATTGGCCCTGCAAGGATTTACCAAACTATTCAGATCTTCCCGTCACGACCTACCACGGCCAGCGCCTACCCATCAATTAGCCATGAGGAAACTCTCAACCATCAATTCACATCAATTGAGCACAAAAGAATCATCAAATTAAGCACCGAATGACGAACAATGATCAAAAACTGCCATAGTTGAACAACCATCTTTAAAAAACATCCATTAACCACTCTTACCACTATCAATCATCCTTAGATATTCATCAAACATCCATTCACCACTATTAACCATCCTTAAACATCCATTCATCACCCTTACCCGTGATCCATCGTTCAACATCACCAGCCGCATCAGCCGCACATGCTCCACCACCGGTGCCCGAGTTCCCGGGCTGTCCCAGGACCAGCACGTCTTTGAAGGCCTGGCACGACGTGTGGTGACCACCAGTTGGTTGGTCAGTTGGTTGGTCAGTTAATAAGCAGTTGGTGATCAATCCAATGGTTGGTTGGTGACCACTAATCCTAAGTTGATTAACCAACCAACTATCCTTAGTTGATTAACCAATTAATAAGCAGTTGGTGACCACCAGTTGGTTAATCAACTAAGGATAGTTGGTGCGTTGGTCGATTAACCAAGGATAGTTCAATTAATGATCAAACGAAGGATAGTTGCTGGATCCATGGGTAGTATGTGTATATCCTTAGTATGGTGCATTAGTATGGATCATACTAAGGATAGTTGGCGAGTTAACACATGCTAATACTTATCGCGTAACCAAGATATGATGACACATCAACTGAGATCAATCCAAGAATAGTTAATATCTCAGGATAATTGATTTAAGATTATTGTCATCAAACTAAGAATATGAACTGTGGTTTGGCTCATCATGACTACAACTAGAAACAGTTCAAACTATGGAATTGAACAGCCATCCATTAATGATTATCACAATGGATGAACATCACTGCTAATACTAATTGCATGGATGTAGTTTTCCATAATGGATGTTAATGATTGGTGTTAAGCTGTATGAATACCATTGACACTCACCATTAACCATCCTCCAACACTTCTTGCATCTTCCTGGCCGCATCTTCTATCGATCCTCATGAAGTGCTGCCATCGAGCTGCTTCAGAAGTCATTTTTAGTGCAACCAACCACTAGTTTTCAGCTGCAAAAAATCATGAGCCACAACCATTTTCTGAACACCCACAAACCAGCAATCAGTTGAACCATCAACTAACCATCCGCATCAATCAATCACTTCTAATTAAAATCACCACTGGTTCACATCATTGACCATCAGTTTTCCATCATCAAACGATGAATTCAAAATCATTTCGCACCAAAAACAATAGTTGTTAGTGCGTCTTTGCCACTAAGTAACCCTCAGCCGATGAATTGGAGGAACCATTGAGAAATCAATTCACCATCAGTTGACCAACGAATGTCACCGACTGGGTCCATGAGACAGCCCTTCAAAACAACAGGGTCCCTGGTGCCTCTGGCAGATTCGTGGCCACAAACCTGGGGATGGCTTGGCCAGCGATGAATGACGAATGGCCAATGACGAAGCATGGTTCACACATAGCAAATGATGGTTTTGAAATAGTTGGCCACGTAAAAAATGCTTATTGCAAAAATGCATGCTTAATGAATGGTTTGTGATGGTGAATGAATGAAGAATGATGGATAGTAACGGGCACTAAGTGGTCAATGATGGCTGGGAGGGCTGAGTGTTCCTTACCGAAGTGGGTTTTGCGCCTGGTGAACATCTCATACGCATCCTGCGAATAATCAGGTTAGTCTCAGTTGGGATGTTTACCCATCCTTTTCGTTGATGGCTGGTTATGACTCAGAAACACATGAATCTCTCAAGAGTGTTGACCATTGTAATGAACCCAAATTGACGACTGCAAGTCATGGTTCAGAACTGCTAAGAATCACTACCTGTGAAGATCTGTTGCTAAGCCGCATGGGTCCATCACTACATAGTTTCAAGTCGTTTGTTCTACGCAACAAGCTTTATGGCCACTGGCTAGTTGGCCCATCCACAAAAATCTTGGTCCATCTCATTCCCAGGTTTGAAAATACGCCATATCAATGCTGCCCCCAGTAATGGATACGTTGTGGCCAACC
Source organism: Symbiodinium kawagutii (assembly GCA_009767595.1). Classification (NCBI taxonomy): domain Eukaryota; class Dinophyceae; order Suessiales; family Symbiodiniaceae; genus Symbiodinium; species Symbiodinium kawagutii. Next base: position 25,520 of record VSDK01025827.1, on the reverse strand, counting down.
AGTTAACCAATCATCAACCTTCACCAGTCATCATCAAACCAACATGTTAACCACCTTGAGCTGCCCGGCATCGGCTCGCAGCTTGCGTCGCGATAGTCCTACAGCGGTGAGGGGTCAACAGAACCACCAGTAATCAGTAGGAAACATGGGTGATAACTGCTAATTAGTGGTTGACGATGGTTGATGATCGTGATAGTTGTACTTATAGTTCATTGGTTCTCTACCAGGCATCTAGCTGTGTCTCTTCCAATTGTTTCTAAGCTGTGGTTCAGCATCTTTCTGCGTGCAGGGCAGTTGAAGGCCCTAGAAGATTTTCGCAGCGCAGGTGCAGTAGCCCATGTGTCCGAGGAGCTCATACAGAAGATCAGCCTGCTGCGAATGGCCAAACCGCTGGGACGACATGGGCACCCAATCATCTTCTTCAGCAGCACTTTGACTTTGTCTTGTCTTTGTCCTTCATCTTCATCATCTTCATCTCCAGCTGCAGCATGCGATGGACATGCCCCACGTGCCCCAGACCCAGACGATGATGAAGCGCCACCAAGGTTACCAAAGTCACCAAGGTTGCCAATGTTTTTGTAGGGGCTTTCCGTGACCGCCACAATCCTCGGCTGAACTGGAGTAGTGTGCCCAAATTCTCTAGCGGCGAGTCTAGCAAGTGGTGGTGGCCATCCCGGACATCCCTTTCGAGTCCCTTTGTCAAACCCCATGTGCCCATGTGGAGGTGACACAAAGCTGCGCGGAGGCCCAGCGACTTAACGAAGCTCCAAGGCTACCGCCACGCACCTAGTGGTTCCTTGATGGCTTTAAGGTGACCTAAAACCCCAACAACCATGGCTAGTTTCCACTTACTAAGTGGAACAAGCCTGGTAATAATGGTTGAATGATGGTTCACAATGGTTTAGTACTGATTATAATTGACGGTTAATTACTGTTAGTGATGGTTAGTACTGATTATAATTGACGGTTAATTACTGTTAGTGATACATGTCCATGAAATGATAATTGTTTCTGAGTTGAGCCATGAAACCGGAAATGCCGAGATTTGACCATAAGTCGTAGAGTAGGCGTCGACATCCACCCTCCTTGATCCCCTGGATGACCTCTTAGCAGCAGCCTTCTTCGCTTTCCTCTTCGCAGCTTTCTTGACTCTACTCTTTGCTTCCCCCGTGGCCTTTGTCTTTGCCTTCGGCTTTGGCACATGAGTCACTGCTTCATCGTCCTCGTCGTCGTCTTCGTCATCTTCATCGTCATTGTTCCCATCATGGTGAATGATGCTTTGCTATGGGATTTGTAAATCGTAAAAGTATTGTTGATGATGGCTTACAATGTCTGATTGTAGTGGTTAATAGTACAGTTCGCGAACGTTTGAAGAGTGGTAGAAATGAGGTAAGATGAGATTGAAATTAGTTGATGATGGTTTCTACCGGTCTGCAATAGTCATAATTTTGGATTCTCATCGCTGATGATGCTTTGTGATCTTCAGAGGATGGTGAAGTGGTGGCAAATCATTTCGGAGTAGTGATTCTTGTTGATGTTTTTGCCCAATGATGGTTCACTTAGGCTATACCCGTTGGGCAACTACCAGTTCTGGAAGATGTAACACTCGCTCATTAAATGGCGAATCTAAAGCAATAAACTACCTATGGGCAGGGTACCGCGTTGCATTTGTCGTATTTATTTCTCGACTGACTTACTCTCATCTAATCACACCTACGCTTTTCCAAGGCCTCTGCCTCTGTCTGTTTCTCCATGTCAATTGCGCCCTAGCTCTTCGAAAGATGGATGGACAGGTAGATAGACAAACAAACAATGGACAGATCATAGAATACGCAGATGGATTGCTAACTAGGTAGGTAGGCAGGTAGGTAGGTAAGTAGCGATGGCAAATACATCTAGATTTCAACGTGTGTAAGCATGTTCGCTTGTGAGATACAAGTGACACCTACAAAGCAATTCTTTTGAGGTGGTAACTTAGACCCGCATTCATTGACCGCGACGTTGGGAACAAAAACTATGGCTCATAGGATCTTTCGTACATCAACTCCAAAACAAGTTCATACTGGCAGAGTTCAACAAAAACACGCTACATGTACTTGCCATGGGATTCCAAAAAATTTCAGCCAGCAAAACTTCAACGCTCCCGCCCCAAACTACAGCTGCATTCAAAAACATTGATCTGTCCACAAATGCTCTCCGCGCTTGTCCACGTACATTCCAGGTACCAGAGTGCGCTGTTTGATGTTAGCACCAAGGATTCTTCTTGGATCACTTTCTTTCCAACATGGTTCCAGTTGGTGAATGATTGAGTCATCATGGGGCTACATGGTGATTGGTTTCTTGTCACTCGTCAGCTCAACGAACATGATGGTTGACGGAATGCATAACAACCATTGATTGAACTGGCTGCTGGCTTGATTTTTTAAACCACCGTTGCTAGCTGTTTGTGGTGTCCATCATAGAACCCCTTCAAAAGACCGTTGTCCTCCTAACGAAGAGTACTGACCCTGATGAACTATTGTCTTCACCCTGGCTGATCATCGATGATTCGTTGCAACCACGTTGGACACATGGCTTGAACAGCCTCCACACTTTGTTCTTTTTCTCTCCCCGGTCGCTGCGAGCGTCTGCGGGGCCCGCCACGAGTATGGCCAGCTTTGCCTTGTTCAAATATAATGGACCTGAGAAAGATGTAACCAGCGGACCAACGAAGTTATCAAACATAGCATCAACAAATGAATATCGTATACTACATTTTTCCAAATGGGCTCAACATGGGGTCAACAAGCTCCCAAGTCAACGCCAACGGAACCTATTCCGCCTTGGGGTTGGAAATTGACCGAAGACCAAGCCAACAAGGGTCACAAACTGAACAAAAATAGGCTCAACACCCTCCAACTTGGGTCAGCATGGGCTCAACAACCCCACGAAGTCAATTCCAACGGAATCTGTTTCCGGTGACGCTGAAAACTTGCCAGCACAAAGCTAACAAGGGCCCCAAACTGACCTAACATAGGCTCAACATCTATCCAAATTGGTTCAACATGGACTCAGCAACCCCCCCAAATCAACCTGAACGGAACCTGTACCCGGTTGAGGTCGAGTAAGGTAAAGCCAACCAGGGCCGCCAACTGATCAAAAATATGCTCAACAGTCTTCCAAATTGGATCAAAATGGGTTCAACAACGTCCTCGAGTTAACCCCAACCGAACCTGTTCCCTGTTGAGGTTGGAAAACGGCCAAAATAAAGCGAACAAGTGCCTCAAACTTGTTTCACATAGGCTCAACATCCTTCCAGATTGTCTCAGCACCCTTCGAAGTTGGTTCAGCATGACGTCAACAACTGTCCCCTATCAACTTCAATGGATCCTGTTCCCCGTTGCGGTTCGGACCATTCTTCTAAATTTCCTCAACATTAATCTTTCAAGTTGGTAAAATTTAAACACTCTTCCAAAGAAGCTCAACATAAGCTCTTCCACATTGACTTCACATTTAACCCACGCAGTTCCTGAAGGCAGACAATGCTTCTTTTAAGTTGGGAAGGCTTCAGCACTCTGCCAAATTGGTTTAGCAGAAGCTCAACACTCCCCTCAAATCAACCCCAACGGAAGCTGTTCCCAGATATGGTATCAAGCTTACTTGTTGGTACCAACTAAGTTGACCACCACCTATATGCGAAAACACCCAAAAACCGACATGCCAAGACGGGTAAATGAGGATACCACGAGACAAAGGTAAATGGTGACAATGAATCTGCAAAATGCAAATGTGTCCTTGTTGGGGTATTCGCCCAGCCCTGTAGTTTGGCTGGTTGGTAATGACCCCTAGCACGATAGGTGCATTTCGTATGGCAGTCGTTTATGCACACCGTTCATTGATATGAATCGACGGTTGATTAGCCGGCGACCATTTCCAAACCAATGAATCAAGAATGACTATGGTACTGCTTTAGGAATCAAAATCGGCCAGGAACTGCTTTGGGAAAGGTGCCCCCAGAAATTCTCACAACTGAGGCCTCCTTTGTTGGCTGGTTGGCTGATCGCAATGACGCAAGCAACGAGACTGGCACCAAGCACGCATCGTTGGGCCTGACATATTTGGCTGGAAAACCATAGATCACAAACACGATCGGAAGGTGAACCGCCATTAGTGAATTTCCTTCGCAATTCTTACATCGAAAAACGACTGCAATTGGACCTCAGCATCAGGTCCAGCAAGAAAAGTTAGCAAAGTTAACAAAAATTAACATAATTAGCTCAAAAGTCAACACAACCTAGAAACGTTACACAGTCATGCCCAACGTTACTAAGCTCAAGCTAGCTACAAACCACTTTGCAATAATTACCTAACGTTAGACGTTCGTTAATCCTACTTGGAACATAGTTAGAAAACACTGAAGCCATAGTTTTAACTAGCTATAACTCCTATCACTTTGCTAACTACCAAGCCATCGCTTGAGTAATGGAAGATGATGGGAGATGCGCAACCACTGCATCAGCGGCGCTAGCCTCAACGTCGTCGGCGGCGTGTAGTTGTAGCTCCTCCTTAAGTGACGACATAGGATCGCATGTATATGCATAACTCTACATGCATACATACATACTCTGGGAACCTAAACCCTACACTAGGGTATGGCCAATACGACTCAGAGAGCTGTGGCAAACTCAATGTGGTTTGTAAGGAATGATGTTGAGCTCAGGGTTGATTAATTCCCACAATCACCCGTAGTTGCCCCATCAAAAAATAACAGGTGTTGGACGGCTGCAGGCTGCCTTGGACCCGTGCCTCGCCGTGCAAGGGCTGCGTCCTCGCCACACTGCGCTGGCCGATGCCCTATCCTGCTTGCCCACTCATTCACTCATTTACGGCATATTGACAAAATGTGCACATGTATTTTGGTTTGTTTACTACATAGTTTTTTTGGAATGTCAAGAAAAACATGTCTATGTTAGGTACAAATTAGAAGGTAAATATCATAAATGTGCAAAATAATTATGCGTGTGCCACAGAAATCTTTGTGTATATACGCGAATATGCACAATTATGTGATGTAAACGCATTAATACATATAGTTAAATGAGTTGACATGTCGTAAAACTATAGACCCATTTTCCCCAGTGCCCTGGTCCCCTTCTTTTATGCGTCCAACGCTCGACCCAAAGCCCCAGATGTGCTTTGGGTGGCCCTTGCAGAGGTGGAGAAGCTGGAGAAGCTTCCCCTTGCAGAGCCTGGCATGATTCCTCATGTATTGAGCATATATTGGCACCAAGCATGATATTGAGAACATATGAGCAATATTGGCACCGCGGCCTCCGCGGACTGGACCAGCTCTTGGATCGCGCGCTCCAGCCGCACCTTGACTGGCAAAATCAAGGGTTGACGCTGCGCTCAATAAGTATACTACAGCCCATGTCGTCCCATCGGCTTGGCCCGGAGAAGGTCGGTGATCTTCACCATCAAAGACTCAGCTCCAAGGCCTCTTCCAAGGCTTTCAAGTGCCCTGCTTTCAGGAAGAGGTGCCCCCCTTACCTTCCATGGTCGACCCTTACAGCTCACCTCCAATACTACAGCCCATGTCGTCCCAGCGGCTTGGCCATTAGAACCTCCTGCACCTTTTGCTGGAGGAGCAGGGCATTTGGAAACCGCATCATGTTGTGCAAGGTTGCCAAATGCCCTGCTTTAACAAAGAGGCGGCACTTTCCAAGCGTCCAGTCCTTCCACGGATCAACACGAGGCTGGCAAATGGCCAGTAGCGATGGTTAGTGTTAATGCTGCGCTCAATAAATATGGTTGGGAATGATGAATGATGGTTTGCAATCATTGATGATTGGGCAGTGATTGGTGATATTTAGTCATAATTGGTCAGAATCAATGGGATTATGTAGGTTGAAACAAACGCTGATCCACAGCATAAAAACCACTGCAAAAAACACAGCCAAATGCCCGGCATGAATAGTTTATGAGGGTGAATCATAGCGGTCAATGATGTTTGATTAATGGTTATTGATGTTTGAGTAGTGGAAACATGATTCAATATATAGTGGGTAGTAATGGGCAGTAGTGGAGTTATTGATAGCCAATATGGGTCAGCCGTGGCTGAAGATAATTTGGATCTGTATGTATGGGAGTAATTGTGATCCATGGAGTTTGGTTAATCATTGTTCCTATTTATGGTTGACAATGAAATTATTTCTGATGAGGCTTCTTCGATGTGAATCATGGCAAGGTTTGCCACCAGGAGTGGCACGGCAATGGCCAGGCGATCCAGCTGCCCATGCTGCCCTGGCGTCACCAAGCAGCAACTGTCACCCCCCCCCCCCCCCCCCGCCATGAAACTGAAACTCTTATGGTTAACCACAGTGAAACTCATCATTTTTGATTTTGATAATTAATATCAATATCACTGACAAATTATCAATCAGTGTTAAGTGGCACCAAGCTGCTACGAGTAGTAGATAATTCAGGACAGTCGACTATCAGCATTGGTTTTATGATCCATTGTTCAAACTTTATTGTCAGAGTTAGTAGCCATGGTCCGGCATTTCTTGTCTGCCCTTGCCAACCACCACTAAAAACGTTTCTTTTTGCCCTGCAGCAACCATAAGTATGAGCGGTTACCATTTGCTATCCGTTGTTCATGACCATGATTTTTTTTTTGACCAACCCTCATCAATAACTTATTCACCATCTAGCAACCAATATGAACCGTCCTGTATCAACCAATGTAGCCCATCCCAAAAAAAACGTTCTTGACAAAGAAAACCATCATCCACAGGTATGGTTGAAATAAAGACATCTTGAAACCACCAATAAGGTGTTGATTGATTCACCATCTTATCCTTATTCACCATTTTCTAACCATTAGCCAGCCACCAATCCAAGCACTATTAACCATCACTGAGTATTAGCGAAGTATTCAACACTACCACCATAAAGCTATTTGCCATCATTAGCCACATACAGTTAATCACCATTATTCATCATTAGTATTACATTAGCCAAAGGGCTACTAGTCACCACCGTGAGCCCTGGTATTCGCTACCACCATAATTCATCACTAAGCACCAACCAGGCTATCACTTCCTATCAGCCATGCACCACCCTTGGTGAGGAACATCTGCGCCTTCGGTTCCAAGTGCAGCTTGCGGCCACCCTGGGTGCGCCAGGGCCGGTGGTTGAAATCGTCGCAATGTCGGGGGTTTCAGCATTGCAACGGCGATTTCAGTCTTTCTTGAAAACAATTTGTTATATGATCAGATAATACTAAAAAAACATGGATACAGTAACTGATATGATTGTATTGTTTTAAACATGGATTACTATAGTATTTTTGAGAACTTGGTCAATCCTCTTCTGGAAGCTTGTCCGTTGATGACATTGACATGTTGAGACATGGGATATGGTGTTGTATCATAATCCCTTGGTAGCACTGTGACAAGATGTGCCACACCAACGAGTTCTGACCGTCAACTCCTGGTGTTTCAGACCCGTTTCTGAAGGGTCACGCGGCGCCATCATTGACATGCCCAATCCGTTGGATGTGGGGAATCATCCAAACAGGTTGTTTGTCGTTTTTGAATATTAGCCATGGATCACAAGGTCGGGACTATAAATAAGGTCCAAAAACAGCTTATGATTGTCATTGTGAAACATGGCTAAGATGGGATTTTTCAACCATGATTCTCTATAATTTGGTCAAGATTCAGACTTTACAAGTCAGGATGTGGTGAGGGAATTCAGAAACCAATAGCAGCACTGGCATGGGGGGATGAACGTTGCACTCTGTCTGGTGATGTTCTCACTCCACGTGCTGTTTCTGCCAATTTGCCCGCTTCTACGTTCTCCACCTTAGTTGTCCATCAAACAACTATTGATACAACGGCAACAGTACAATCATAACATTTCTTGCGGTTGGTTCTTTCCATCATACACATCAAACACTCATTACTACTATACTACGTTGTACTTCTTGTTGTCCTTTTTAGGTTGCCCAAAACGGTCTTGTTTTGGTCATCGTTGTTGTGCCGTCATTAGTGTTGGTGTTCAAAATCATCGTTGACAATAACATCTCACCATCCCAAGTATTGATGGCTGATCTAGTCATAGTGATTCGTAGTGAACCGTTTATTTTAAGGGAGATCCAGCTGCCGATAAACCACCCATCTGCCAACAACAGCTGGTTTTGCCAACCATCCATCGTTGAGATCCAACTCTTGGTTGATTGCTCTGCTGGTGATTTATCATCGATTCGGGTAAGCCAAGCTTGAACTGGAAAATCCGCTCGTTATCGCTCTTTTCCTAAAACAACATGTTTTTGTAGCTTCCGCGGATCATTTCCAGACAGTATGATATTACCTATCACCAATATCCAAAGTCGATCAATGAATGGCGCAACCCATCAGTCGTGAACCATCCACGAGCATTATCAGCAATGAACCAACCATCCCACATTGCAGAGCTGGAAATCTACCATCGGTGGGTTACTTGGTCTATTTTTGGGACCAGCTGGAAATGTACCATCAAGTCGGGGTATAGTTTTCTGACAATTAGTGACCACAGCATTATCAACCATGATTATCCTTGATTTATGATTATTAACCGCAGCAACCAGTATCAACCATTAACCACTAGGCCGCGCATTGTCTTCCTGTGGTGCTCCTCGCATACAAACATCAGCCTCTGCCAAGCCACCAGCCCAGTCTCATGAACGGTGTTGATTGGATTGCCGGTCAACGTGCAGTGCCCGAGATTGTGCCAAAAAACCGACGGCGTCTGGCAGCGCAAAAAAGTAATTTTGCAGCCCTCACCCACTGCTGTTCTCCAAAGCTCATCATGAAGTGCCGTGCCACTTCGGATGCGTGCAGTGGTGCTGGCCAGGTCAAAATAGCAGACCCGGCCGCCAGGGGTGTCCAGTGTGTCCAAGCACCGTGCGCCTCAGGGAGTTGTGCCTCCCGGTCAATGTCGAGGCTTGGCGCAGCGGAAGTTGCCGCAAAGACGAAGGCAAAGCCTTCCACGCCCGGACAAAATGCAGGCCATGAAGGCTGCACGCAGCCCTGCGACCACTGTCGCATCTAGGCAATCAAGCTGTGGCAAAACCACCTTTCCATGGCTTGACCAGGCAACCACTATCAAGCATTATTGTCGACCACTATGGATGGTTGGTTCCTGGATCTCCCGTGACGTTGTCTCCTGCCTCCACTTGGAAGGTGACGCTGGGCCCTTCGCAAGCCTGGTGACCAGGGAGGACGGAGATCATGGTGGAAAGAGCGGAGGTTCATTGGTCAACATTGATGCTACTTAACACATCTTAGCACCATACTTGAGTCCATGACTTTACCATCCAAGGTCATCACCTTCCTTCATTGCTCCAGTGGTGGTCGACATTGGTGGTGAAAAATAGTGGAAAAACAAGTGCTTATCAATGTGGGCGATCAAGGATCCGTCAATATCAATTCAACAGTTTCAACGTTCTTTCCTCCTGGTTTCCTTGGACGCCTATTCATCTAGGCGGGGGAAACAAGGAGGAAAGAGTTGATGCTTAGCGGTGTCCTAAAGCTGATGCTGAGTTGTTGTTGGCCCATGGTGCTTCGAACCCGCAAGACTCAATAACGATTTCACCAACATCTTTTGCCATCAATTGTTCTCAACCCTTGCAATTCATTGACAGCTTTTGTACCCACGCATTAATCATTGATAGCCAGGATTTTTCATGCAGGGAACTGGTGAACCACGGTAGGATACCTGACGGCTTAAATGATCCCTACTGCTCAATTGATCGATTAACTCCGGGATGATGGTGATGATGCAAGCAAACCAGCAAGTGGACACCCTCTCACAATATGAAATGCTAATGACTGGAGTCCCATACCAACCTGCAAACATGTAAAACAAATTGAATGACTGGGGTTTAAACCCATACTTAGATGATCATCCCAGTCAGTAAATGGTGAATAACCATGGATAAACACCATTTACAAATGGTTATACCGCTGATCCCGCTTAGTAGCTGCTAACCATGGTGAGTCAAACCCTTCACCAGTTGTATAACCCACTTCTGGCAGTAGCCAAGCACTATGACAGGCAGCCTTCTCGGGCAGTGCGTTCATCAAGGGCTGGAAAATGGCTGGAGGAAGACCAAGACCTGCTGCCTGGGACAAGGTGTACCATGACACGTGGCTTCAAACATCTATGACGCGTGCTTAGCACTTGATTGATGATCATGGTTAAAAATGGTTTGAAAAACAATTATGAACATATCTATTGATTAAAACACATCTATTATTTATTAAATAAATATTTGTATGCTTAAATATCTATTAACACATTTGGTTAACAAAACAATGGTTTTCACAATTTACCAACAACGGTGTTCCCAATGTGAGCAACACATTAGAAAAAAACATGGTTAAACATGGTCGATGCAAATTAACTAAGCATTATCAAAATAAAACAATATTGTTTGAAATGGTCATGATGAAACAATAGATGGGCAACACATGTGATCAACGGTCAATGGATGATGTTTGGTTTACAAAATGGTTTCAAACATGGTCATGGTGAAGAATCATTGGGCAACACATGGGTTGATCAAATGTCAACGGAGGATTCATGTTTGAATATGGTTGAGAAATCCTTCAGGGATGGTCAGTACGACACCCCAGCAATAGGGGATTCCCAAGGGCTTCGCAGTTGTTTCTCACTGAGGGCCTCCCGAATGGTTTCGATTTCTTCGCCAGGAAACGTGAACTGTGATAAAACCATATTAGGTACGCATTTTGTTTGATAAATATGTGTGTACATATCTGGAAAAACAAATATGCTCAAAAAACATATCTAAACCTTGATGTCAATACCTTTGAAATCAAAAGATGCACTTCCCCCTTCAACCAAAAAATGCACAAATTTGGCATTTAAGCTGAACCTACCCTTTTGGAAAAGAGGGTGCCGCATACAAAAATCCGCATGTCTGTATGTATGTATGCTTGAAAATATGTTTGTATGAATGTTTGCATGTATGTTTGTATGTATGTGTGTATATATGTATGTATGTATGTATGTGTGTATGTATGTATGTATGTATGTATGTATGTATGTATGTATGTATGTATGTATGTATGAATGTATGTACGCATGCATGCAAGAATGAATGAATGAATGAATGAAAGAAAGAACGAACGAACGCACGAACGAACGAACGAACGAACGAACGCGCGGACGGACGAGCGAGCGAGCGAGCGAGCGAACGAACGAACGAATGAACGAATGAACGAACGAACGAATGAACGAACGAATGAACGAATGAACGAATGAACGAACGAACGAACGAACGAACGAACGAACGAACGAATGAATGAATGAATGAAAAAAAATAATGAATGAATGAATGAATGAATGAATGAATGAATGAATGAATGAATGAATGAATGAATGAATGAATCAATACATGAATGAATGAATGAATGAATGAATGAATGAATGAATGAATGAATGAATGAATGAATGAATGAACGAACGACTGAATGAATGACTGAATGAATGAATGAACGAACGAACGAAAGAATGAATGAAAGAACCAATATGCGTGGATGAGCCGATGTACTTTGAATCTTTAATGAGCAGAACTTAGTAAAGTGCAAATAATTCACAAAAAATACAGCATCATTCGATAGGATAGAAAAAAGGCAAGGATGAAGAAAACAAATTGAAAGAGGCCAAGTGTAGGACGAAACTAAATCAGGCAAAATAAGCAAACCAAATTTCCGGCAAAACCGAACAATGCCGGATTGAGCGAAGAATGACAACATAGAAACGCACAGGCAAAATCGATGAACCATACTTGCACCGGGCAAAGCCGAATAGGGCAAAATGATCTAAGGCACCGTTCAATAGAAATTGTCAAATGGGCAAAGATCATGAGCATGATGTTGATCCGTGTCATCATGATCATGATGCTGAGCATTGCCCGGCTCCAGCTGGCCGAGAACCACCAGCTCATTGTTGCGGATAACGCCTTCCGAGCTGGCTAGGAAGCACAAACCTGCCTTCTCCATCTTGGCACGGCTTCCTTCAAAAGCCTCATGGAAAAAGGACGCCTTCAACAGCTGCTTGTTTCGGTGCTCCACTTCCGTCACCACGTCATCTGAAGCCCTGCAGCGCTTCCAAGCTGTACCGATGTTGCGAAGGGAGGGAGGAGGCCAGAGAGGTTCAGGAATGTTTTCACAAAGTGGCTATGGGTCAATATTAACCAACCAACTAAGGGGGTTAACCACCAACAACAATAAGGAAAACAATGGTTAATAGTGGGGGAACCAGAGGTACGGGGTTTTGACCCACAGCCAAGTAAAGGCAATCCTGTGCGAAGAGACTGGTATGCAAGAGCTTGTTATCCGCGCGACCGAATGGAAGCGCCCATCCTGCCCACACACGCTCCTGCCAAAGCAGATTGGAATTCTACGGCTATAGGATACCTCAAAGCAAACAAATTCTCTTGATCAGGAGGTTTATCTGCCCATTGTTGATCGCAATTTGGTATTCATTGACCCATGCTCGATCTTGACGACTCTGGCTTTTGATTGATATCAACCCGGACTGTCAATCATTATTTCTTGATATTACCAAGCATTCTCAAGCAGTAAATTTTACTGGCTATTACGAATCATCAGAAATTACTCCAACCACTACTGACCATCTTTTGCCATCATCAACCATTATCAATCATCAAAAACCGTAGGTATCAAAACACTAGTAACTGCTATTGAACATCATGATCAACCTAATAATCAACCACTACTCACGAATTTAGTTTCAGTTCTTAACCATTATCATCAATCATTTTGAGTTATTATGAGCCATTCCTCACCACCACTAACCACTACTTGGCTGTGGGTCCCTGTGGCCCAAATTTTGACCATGATTATCGTTCTTTTTTGTCACCGATTCTCTAGTTTGCGGTTTCAACCTGTATGGAAGATACAAGTCAACCAAACAAGCACTTGTTAATACTAAGCAAAATAAGAAATGTTAAACACCACCAACCAGTGAAACCATCATCAACCATCAATCAATCATCAATTCACCATCATTGTTGGTTATTGTTCCCTACTATTAGCCCTTGTTACTGATTATAACCCCTATAACAATGGTCTATAGCTTATTCTTGGCTGTTATCCTCCATTTCTTGGCTATTATTAGCCCTTGCTACTGATTGTAACCCCTATAAAATAGTCAATAGCTTTAACAAGTCCTACTATAAACCAGAAGAAGCCATATAACAATCCCTTGCTAGTGGTTATAACCCCTATTGAAAAGCCCTTGCTATTATTACCCCAATTCTTGGCTATTATTCGCCTTTGTTAGTGGTTAGCACCACTATCAAACCATTATTAACCATCAATTCACCATCATCCACCATTATTGTTGCTTATTATTCCCTACTATTAGCCCTTGTTACTGATTATAAGCCCTATAACAATGGTTATAAGCCATATAACGGTCACTAATCAATGGTTATAAGCCCTATAAGATTCCTATTGAAAAAAACCCGATAAAACCTATAAAACTGCTTGGTGGCGGTTATAAGCCCTATAAAATCCCCTTGAAAACAACCCACGGCCACGGCTGTTGGGAACCGTTGGTAGCCACCCCCGTTGCCATTCCAGGTGCCGATGTGTCGATCACGGCTCGGCAACTGCCGTTGACGTTGGTGCCTGGTTCGGTCCATCGAAGCAGCCCAAAGCAGGGCCCAAACTGCTCCCAAGGTTTGATTTAGTGGTTTATTACTATAAATGGTTAATAGTGGATGATTTAGGGGTACCCCTGTTTTGAGAAACCACCATTTGGATTGATTTGGTTTGATTGGATTTGGGAGCCGCTTTTTCTTCGGGATCCTTTTTTCGAATTTTCCTTAACAAATAGGATCTTCATTGGATTTTCGAATTTTCTTCGGCTTCACAGGGTTTGGTCAAGAAAATCCAGCGAACATGTTTGGTATTGGATTAGCCAGTGGTGAGCCCAATGTTTTTTGATTGTCAAGCAAGGGTTAACTGATGATTCAGGTGATTGGATTGAGAACATTGCCATTCCCAACCAGTGATGCACAAATGGTTAAAAGCCGCTTCATCAAAGACCCAGTGATCGATCAGTTATTAACCAGTACCACTGACCATTCAATGATTAACCAATGATAATTCGTCAGATTCATTTAATAAATTGCTGAATTGTACTGACATGAACCTTCACGTTGTATGCCGGCAGTGGTTTACCCATGCTTCCCCATTGGCTAAGCATGCTTATGTATAGCAATAGATGGTTTACCAATCTGTAAGTGGAAACTTTTCTGTTGCTATCTTTAAGTTCCATTGGCCACCAGTCCTATATCCATTGGTCTGGTGGTTTCCCAAAATAGGTGACCCCCAATATCATCCAATGTTACCCATCTATACGAATAAACCAACTAGTAGTTAGTTATAACCATTGTTGTTGGTCATTCTTCCCTATCATTAACCATGAAAATCGTCACTATAAACCAACCTTTTTCCAGGTACCCAGCAGTGACTTGTGACCCAGCAACGAACTCAGCCCAGCGACACGCCAAGGTGTGGTTCCCGATCTGCAAGGCATCCACGGAGAACTGCCAATAGCCTTCCTGGCGGAGCTCCGAAGGCTGAAGAGCAGTGGTTGATTTATGGCTATGGGTCAATATTAACTAACCAATAATGGTGGTTAATAACCAACAATAATAAAGCAAATAATGGTTAATGATGGGGAGCCAGGGGTACAGGATTTTGGCTTATACAATAATTATCATGATTACCACTGGTTAATAATAATCATGATCTATACAATAACTATGATAATCATGGTAAATAATAATCATGGTAAATAACAATCATAATAATAATCATAATAATAACCATTGGTTAATAGTAATATTGGTGAATAATGATAACTTTATGGCTCACTACAAGAACTATTGGTTAATAATCATGGTATTATGAGTAATCATGGTTTATAATCATGGTTAATATTCATGGTATTAATGCTAAACCACAAATAATCATAGTCACTAATCAGCTGATGATTATTTGTCGTTTATGACGATGATCAGTTGACAGTGGTTGATTTGTCGTACTTCTTACCATAGTGATTGGTTCATGATGATCATTAGTGGTTTATGAGGATCGATTAAATCTAACTGGTGGTGTTTCGCTATTCATAGTCAAAGGTAATCATTCACCCTGTGATCATTAACATAACCACGACCATTCATCGTCACTACTGACTATTCAACCATGACCACAAACCTATGATCGATCATGACCCTGATTCAGGGTCTGCCCACCTGTATCAGCCCCTTGTGGTTATCAGCTCCATGACAGCGCTACACACGCCTACTTCAATCAGGATTGTCACTGGTGATTGCAAACAAAGGCTTAGCTGATCAATTTAGTTATGAGTTGTTCACTACTAGTGAAAATAGTTAATTATGGTAGTGACACAAATTGTCGCTAATTGTCAAAGTTAGCTGATCTACAAGAACCTGAATCAACACCTGCCACGCAACGAGAGGCCACTATCATCTGCGAGCGCTAATGTGAGATCCCCAATAACAATCCCAATGGATACAGGTAAACACACTAGCTCTTTCGATTGAGGGAGTGCTTCAAGCTTTATTGATGCTTGACGGATCCAGAACTGATCCCTCAAGCAGTAACAATACGCCAACCATTGAAGACCCTCTAGTGTCAGGGGATGCTGGGAGGCTTTCATCTGCCATTGTCAACGATTACTGTTTGGTTGTTTCAACCCCTATGAAACATATTACTGAACCAACCAACCATTTGTTAATACAATTGGGAAAATAAAACATGTTTCAAATCACCGACCAGATAAGTTGGAATGAGATTGGTACTTGCAAACGCTCCATAATCAGCCTTGTGTAATTGTGCCTTGCATCCTGGCGTCGACGTGAGCAGTAGCTTGGGCAACCACAGGCCAGCAACAAGCATTTTTCAATCACACAGTGACACCCCACAATGCCAATACCCAGTAGCATTAGCCACTAATATCGGCCATCAACAAGCATTATTGATCGTCATGTTTGCCGTATTATCATGCATGCCAATCACTAATCATTCCAGAGAATACAGCTTGTGCCTAGTAATGTCCTAGTGGTATATTACTATTGGAAGATCCTTACCAATAGATCATCTATGCTTCTTATCCTAGTTTTTTTGCTTTTGTATGACTAGATTCGTGGTAACAAACAGTGAGCTATGGTCCTGCTGCGGGCCGTCTACCTGGCTGATTCCCTTGTGGCTGTTCCTACCTATGATAGATCTGGTGAATCACAGCTATTTATGATTACACTGATGGTGATTCATGATTTAGAGCGTTAAATTATTAAACTGAATGGTAGATTAAACTAGATTTTAAATGGGATGAAATCGAAATCATTACATGATTAAACTGATTAATCAGATCAAATATGATCATGAAATCGTTCATCTTAAGCTGACGCACGCGACATGGGCCCCCCCGTTGCCTCTGGCCGCAGCACCGGAATCCAGTCCAAGGAGGAGCCTTCCGCAGCAGTCGTGGCGATGGTTTTGGTGCCGCTAGGAATGGAGAATCAATGGATTAGTGATGAATGGTTAAGGATAATAATGGGTTAATGATTCATAATAATGATTTAAAGAAAAGGAGAATCAATGGATTACTACTATTGTCCTTAGTGACTAATAGTCAAGAATAATGATAATAGTAGTTGATAATAAGGGATTAGTGATGAATGGTTCAGGATAGTGGGTGGATGATTCAGAAGAATGCTTAATAATACAGGATGAATGGTTTACAATAACGGTCAATTTGTAATGGTTAAGAATGGCGAATCATCATTACGAATGATTGATCAATGCTAATCCTCAGTATGGTCCTGATTCGTAGTGGTTAGTAGTTAATCACAATGAATGGTTAACGATGATAATAATAGCAATTGATCAATGATTAATCATGACGATGGTGCTACGTGATCATTGAATGGTTTGAAATGATTAAGCAATGATTTAATTATTATTCAATATGGTTTCATAATGGTCTCAGAAGGCCAATGGTAGACAATCATGATTGTCAATAATGGTTCATAGTGCAGTGGTTGGGAGTGATGACTGCTAATCGTGAATTGCCGATAGTGGCTAATGATGGTTCACCATGGTTTATCAAAAGGGTCACAGTGGTTCATGGGCTCAAATGCAAGTTGAGGAGGACGGCCAATAATGGTGGCTGATTCCGGGCATCTGTCAGACTTGGTGACTGGAACCCCCACGAAAGTTGGGAAAGTATGCCTTCGAACTACTGTCTAATTATCCTCTTGCGATGTCTTGGAAACAACCAGTTGAAATAATACATGACTATAATGGACACTTCCCCCATCAATGCATCAAATGAAGCCCTATTGCTTCCCTACCAGCACAACGGACTGCCTGGAACGCATGGTTGGATCCCGTCCTGAGCTGCCCCATGTTGACTCAACAGGGATCAGTTGATCCTTGTAATCTACAGAAAACACATAGAAATACCAAGACATGCACATGTAAATCGGTGAAAAAAACAACTCTATATGAGTACATTGAAAAAACACATGGGTAAATCAAGAAATGCATAGGCAAAAGCATGAGTACATAAATGGATAGTGAAAGGAGCACATAGGCTTATGATCGAATGGCTTAATATGTATGTGTATACGCAAGCATGTAAGTGAAATAGAAAACCTGGGTGTATGTAACACGCATACATGTACATACAATATGTACATGTAAACCTTTATATCTGAATGAGAATGACCATATGGAAGTACAAATCAAATACTTTACTTAACTATGAAGAAACTGTAACAAACCTAAACGAATACACAAATTAAACTGTACAATCATTGACTTTTAACAAAACAAACCTCATATAAATCAAACAAACGTATGGAACAGCAATTCCACACATCCGCTCCGCTCCGCTTCGCCTGAAAGGAGCCGGCTGGGATTGAAGCTGCCAATGGACAACTCACCACGTTCGGCCTTGGAGCTGGGCGGTGGTCTCAATATCAATCCTTATGTTCTCACTAGTATCTATAGTCACTTCTTATGTCCTCATTATCCTTATCATGTATAGGTTTTTTACACATCTAAACAACTCATTATCCTTATCATCTATAGTACTCAACCATGGCTTTGGGGTCCCCAAGTCAAGGCTTGAGAACCTTTTCAATCTTCCGGCCACGTGCGGGTGCTTCCACCGTGAGCTTCCAACGCCCAGCCAGAGACTGAAGGACTTGCTCGAGCGATTGGATTCAAAGCCTTGGTGGCGGGCCTTGCTGCGGGTTCAAACAGCAACCAAGAAATGGTGGATGATAGGGAGCTATAAATAGGCTTGCTGGTGGTTGATATAATGGCTAGCCAATAGTGGTTAATACTGGTTATAGCTCCGCGATAGGAAGCTATAAGTAGCTAGAGTGATTGAGATTAACAAACGAAGCTATAAATAGGTATAATGATGAAGATAAAGATAGGGAACAGTAAGCATTGATTCAGATTCGACCACTATAGCTATCATCTCTTTGCTGATTGATCAATGGTAGCTATAATGGTGGAATCTTAATCAATACTCCATACATAATGGTAGCTATAATGATACCACCAATAGTGGTGCTAGTGCTAGGCTATTTGTTATGCATTGATTACGCTTGTGAACAAAGATCACCCCAATACCAGGAATAACAGGGTTGATTGTTGGTGGTGGCTATTATCCCTTGGTATCCCTTGGTAAAAAGCGGTTCATAATAATTGAGCTCATTCAACCCCCTCGGCAAAACACATCTGGTTTTGCAGATGCTCTATACCTTTCAGTGTGGGCCAAGAGGGTTTTGTATTTGGGAGCTGCGACCAACCACCACCACCAACAACACCACCACCAACAGCAACAAGAACAAAACAACCCGAACCAACAACCAAGACCCACCAGCAACACGAGCAATCAACAACTAACAACAAACACCGGCAACAAAAACACGAAGACCAAAACATCCCATAGAGCACTTACTACCATTTGCTTAGGCCACTCCTTGTAGCTCCTAACCGCTTTTAAAGGCTTTTCAAAAGGATGCCCCGTGGCTCCTGGCCTCGCTCCCAAGCGACGACGTCTCGCAGATCTGGGCCTCAGACTACTCAAGGGGTGGAAGACCGGATTCGCCGCTAACTTCACCATGCCCAAACCTCGGCGAAGGCAGCGGCTCGGTGTGTGGCGGTCCACCGGTGCTCCCTCAAAGTGCCTATGCTATGATGTAACCATTCAGTAGCTAGTTCAGTAGAGCTAGTAGTAACCAAGAACATAGTATTGCTAGTAGTATAAGCATCCAGAATATAGCTGGTTGAAAATCACCGTTTGCAATTCCACTTGTTAGATATCGGTAGGCCATTGACCATTATGGTCAATAGCTTTATTGACTATTGTTGGTGGCCTCGATGATTCATGATTATTTGCCATCATGGAACCAGTTCATTCACCATCAAAATTTGCATCATATTCATCATCAATGAACCATCAAATTCACCATTGATCACCCAACAACTAGCCACCAATCGACCGTTTTTTGAACCAACTAACCATACATTCACAATCAAACTCACCATCGTTTCTCCATCAATTGACCAGCATCATTGAGCATGATATTAACAATGGTTGGCAAACCATTTATCATCATTAAAACAGCCAGAAAAACTGAACATTTACAATCATTCACCATCATTCACCAACATTGATCATCATTAACCATCATGAACTATCATTATACAACCATCTTTAAGCATTCCTATCATTATACCACCATTATACAACCATTAACCTCCATTAACCACCAGTATACAACCGTTCTCAAGCATTACTAAGCATCATGATCAGAGTTGGTGATCTCAGCAGGGCACTTGGTCTCCCGAACCCACGATGCCATCCTGCACCATGGCGCGGAAGGGCACGTCGCTCATGTTGGTCACCTCAGCCGGCCCCATGAGTCAACACCAACCAGTACCAGTGACAAACCGCGAGCAACCAACAACGCGGATGGTTAATAATGGCTATTAGTATTAGTCATTAGTTAACGATGATGAACCATAAATCATGAGGGTGATTATAATCAAACCTTAATGGATTATGGTTGGTTAGCCATTGACCATTGCTGTTTGTTGGTTCATGGTAATGCTAAGTTAACTATTTGCGCTTGATACCTTGATGGCTTTTGATCATTAGCCAACCATAATTGACAGTAAATTATGAGGGTGATTAGCTATGGACGATGGCTGCTGCGTACTGAACCATTTGCCAACGATGTAACCATTAGCCAACCAGGAAGGCACCATTAAACAAACATATTCAACTGTCCATGATTCATCAGTCGTCAAGCCAGCAACCACTCCACCTTCACCACCATGATCCAGCATGATTCCATGATCAGCCATCATGATAACCAACTGATTGGTCAGCAAGAAAGTGGTGGATCAACTATTCATCATGGCTTACAAAAATGGCGGATCATTGACCATGATGGATCCACCAAGGACCATCAACATGACCGATAAAGATTGACCAGCCAATAAATCCCTTGATCCACCAGTAGATCATCATTCATCATCAACAATACCAATAACAAATAGCTGATAATCCTTGATCACTAATCAATAATCATAAGATTCATCTTGACCAATGATGCCCTTGATCATCGTCCATCCTTCCCCGCTTCCAACCACCAAGGCCGTAGCAAACAAAGCCCCAAGACCAACTCACCCAGCGCCAAGGGACAGCCACCAAGCCCAGCTCGGTGCAGTGGTGAGGGCCTCCGATGCCTTGACGGATCCGTGGTACGGAACTGACAGTTACTCAGCATTGGACTGGTCTTGGGTGAATCGTAATGGTTTGTGAAAATAATTGTTGATAACAAGAATGGTTTAAAATAAAAGTCATAATGATCATAATCACTTGTAGTGATAATGGTTTACAATGATGGTTTATCAATCGGAATGAAGCTATTTCTGCTTGTTTCTGGCTACTTGTGGTTTATCATAATGGGTCTACCATGGGAATTTCTTAGTATGATTGTTGACCATAAGTAGCCCTGTCACTTTGCTATTGAGGTATCGGTGACGCTTTGTGCGTAAGAAGAATGGATATGATTAATGGTAGACCGATGGTGCATCAATGCTTAATAATGGATCACTGACGATGATTAAGTGCGTGATGGTTTGCAATGATCAACTAAATGGTTTTATGATCTATGTATGCAAACTACTTGAACTCATGGTTCATGACCATTTACTTGTCAATGATGAATGGTTTATACAAACTCCTGGCTTGACGAAGTTCGTCTAGAAAACAGTGAACCAGGTGCTGTATCGTAACCCTTCCACTGGTGGCCCAACTCTCTGGTGCACCGGGGCAATGGCGGCAAATCAGCACCGTCCTACTTTAGGCTTCATGATGGTCAACCATGGAGTCAAAATGCTGGCCATGATGATTCGCGGCTGAGAAGTGATACTTGATGCATCTTGACGCACCTTGATGGCAAGATGTGGATATGGCTGTGGGTCAAAACCCCTAGTCCCCTGGTTTCCCTCTCATTAACCATTGTTTCCCTTATTGTTGTTGGTCATTATCCACTATTATTGGTTGGTTAACTGCTTGACCCAGCTCGCCATATTTTGATTCACCTCCAGGCCTGAGCAAATCACGGTTAGTGGGGCTCCTGGATCCATGACAGGGTCGCCACTGGGGCTCCGGACAGACCTGGTCCATCACAAGGTCCCCATAGGCATTCCTCGATCCGAAGACTGAAAGGTGGGAATTCAGCCCAGATATAGCAGCAAGCAGCAACGCGGTTTGCTAAGCCAACAAGACCAACACCTGAAGCTATCCAGGTACCAAATCAATGCTAGATCTATATTGACGAACCACCCCAAGGGATGTGGATCGATTCTCGGCGCTCCTGTTCCTCCTACCGTTGCCACTTCCCCAGGGGTTCCCTTTCGTGCAGATGAGGTGCCCGGAGCCATGATCGATGCTGGACACCTCGGATCGCTGCTGCATGGAGCTGGTTGCACCAGCCCCGGTGATGCTCGTAGCATTGAACTGGATATATTGGGAAATGATATGTTCATCTATTTGTATGCCTCAGTACCTTATCATATTCCTCAGTGTGCCTTAGTGCATAGTACATGATATGGTTCAATGGTTCCAAAGTACACTTTAACTTGTCCAAATTACACCCAGTGATCATGAAACACGATGAGTGCCACCATGCCAGACAATGCCGCACCTGTTCGTGCATATTCGGGGTTCACCACCCCGCATTGTTAATCGAAACACCCAACTGTTAGCAACCAACAACACTCACCGGCGACTGGTGTTCTCATGGTCAGTACTTTACATAGCTTGTGATTGGTAGCAACAGTTGCTCTTAACATTGACAACTACATACATTTAAAATCACTACCAATAACAAAACTATTCCTACTTGAAGTTAACAACTAGCAACTTGCTTCAACCCAAACAGCTATTATTATCAATTCAAGTCAATGGTGTCATGAACAAAGTCAATCACATGGTAGCCATCCGGTAGTAAGTGTCAACAATGTTACAAATAATATTTTTGAATGGTATCAACTCATATGAACCTCACTTATACTAACATTTAGCAGCGCTACAAGCCGACCGTGCAGCTCCACCACCACCACCACCTTCAGCTGAGCCCTCGCACGCCCACTGTGATGGCGTCCCGTCGGAGGATGCTGAGAGCAGACCAGGGAATTGCGAATCGTAATGTTGGTGAGTTGGGGCTGAAACTGGCTAGTTGGTGGTTAATCGCAGTTAAAACATGGCAAAGTAGTCACTGTACCAATGGATCGGCTAATGGTTAGGCAAATTATAGGTTAATGATTTGTTAAAAGACAGGGTAATGCTGGGTAATCAAATGGTTTACATTGGTTGACGCTTCGTAAACATGGTATAGGCACGAGCACACCACGATTGACCTACTGCAAACAGAGGGTCCAGATTCACCCCTAACAATCAGAACCACAAGGGCGCTAGCTAAGGAAAATCGAAATATTGATGCCGCGTAATGATTGTCAATTGTTGCTGCGTGTTTATAAAGGCCATTTCTGCATTGATATTGGTGTTAAGTGATTAGTGACAACTTTCAGTGTTCACGCTCAAGCCGCTAAGCACTAAAAGTAAAAACAAAAGATCAACAAACAACGAAAAATGAAAAACCGAAAAATACATAAACGAGAAAAAACAAACTCAAAACCAACCAGATGAAACACTCAAAGTATTCAAAAGTTGAAATAGTGATGCAAACAAATCAAAAACAAAAACACATAATACAATTGAAATCAAATCAAAATCCAAAAGCCAAAGACAAGAAACCATTACCAGAAGGTACAACGATAAAAAACAACAAGTTAAAAATACAAATACGAAAGCCATGCAAATAAGAATGGTTACGCTAAATTCAAAACTTGAAAACCGGAAATGAACACAGGACAAAAATGCAGATAGAATAAAAAACTGAACAAAAAACTTATGCTCAAAAACAATGATCAAAACAACCCAAGAGCAAACAACACAACAAACACAAAAATAATAACAATAAGATGAAAAAGAAACATAAACACAATAAGTAACAACACAACATGATAACTTCAATCGACGGTGTTAACCAATGATGGCCGATGAAATTCGTAACCGTGCCGGGTTTCAGGGGCGCCAGCCAGGGCATTTAAAAACCTGAGCAACTTGATGGCCTTTGCAAGGAACGGGTGGTTCTTGCTGTGCTAGAATTCATTGACAATTGGGCTTATCATTGATTATTCCATTTTGTTGCTATTTCTAAACCGTTGTTTCCAAGGTAAAGGCGAACACATTTCGCCATCCACAAACTCTCCTAAAGTCGATGGTCTGCTTGACGTCATTTTTGAATTTTGACATGTAGCTATTTTTCCTATGGATACATAACAAAAGAAATAGCATTTCGCGCTGGACCATCCATGGTCTTTTTGGCACTGATGTATTGGTGGTGATTTTATCGCGTGGGAATATTCATTTACAGCAATGCCAGCCAGGATCTTCGCGGGCTGTCCTGTGCATCCTGGGTTCAGAAAACTGAAGAATTGCCCTACCGTCACCAAACTATTTGTAGCACTTGTATGAAGGGGGTTTGGTTGCATAGGGTTTGGGCTAATAAATTATTTAATTTTTTTTAACAAATCTATATATTTTTTAAAAAAATCTATATATTTTTTAAAAAATCTATATATTTTTTTATGGGTTACATTTTTTCGGAAAAAATGTAGTTCAAATTAAATGAAACAAGGAAATTGAACCTTGTCTCCTGTGATTTTGAAACAACTGAAGCACGGTTGAGAAGATTCATTAAATGCAATCACTCAGAGTTGCTACATGTGTGACAGGCACGACAGGCACAAGTGAACAACGGTTGCAAGACCGCAAGCTTGAAGGAACCTAAGTACAAATGGTTCACATATTGAATCATGACAGTTGATTTCTGTGTCACATATTGAATCATGACAGTTGATTTCTGTGTATCACTGTCTGAAATGAGGTTGCAGCAGCAATGTCACAGTCAAGTGTCACCTGAGTTTCAGTCAGGGTTGAACAATGATAATCATGTGTCAGTGTCCAATGATTGCGTTCAAGCACTTCAAGCGTCAACAAACTTCACAGCAAAGATTGACAAATCATCAGCCCCAATTTTCCTGACAGTGACACACAAGTGCGTGCCACAATTGATGTGACAGAGTTTGTCACACTGTCCTAACACATTCTGACATATGTCAAGTGTCAATGATTCAATGTCCAAATTTCAATGACCTGCCAAGATTTCTCACATGTCAGTCTTGTGTTCATTGAAGGACAAATGGTATGACAAATGAATTATAGCTGAGATGGCCGTTGCCCATTTTGAGCAATGAACTCGGCTGAAAACACTTCAGCCACTGCTCGCCCAAATTGCGGCGGGTACACTTGGGACTCTTGAAGAAGATCCTTCTTTCCAGTGAATTCACCATCAGGGCCTCTTGTCACCAAAGCATCAGACATATGACATTCTGAGCTTGATGGCTTTTGCCTGGACAGCTGAAGGAAGCAACGTTTGTTGGTCCACAGCTGCAATGGTTTCACTGAAGGACCACCAAAGCACCCAAGGTACGTCTTCAGTTGCATTGCCCCAGTGAACTGTAGGACAGATGACAACTGAGGACATAGTGGCATGACCGAGTTATCGGGCTGCTCAAGTACGACCATGTTGCCCAGGACACAGGACAGCAGGTAGATCATGGCACTCAGGCTCATGAAGGAGTTCCCTCGCTTGACAAATGCCTTTTCTTGCGTGCCAAGAAACTTGTTACCGATAAATCTGTCTGCTTGATGGCGGCACAATACGACAAATGAACTGCAAGGTGGCC
>VSDK01025813.1:199759-204244 GCA_009767595.1 Symbiodinium kawagutii | reverse complement strand
GTTTGTGCACCTGAATGAGCTTCTTTGTTGATGTTTCTCCGCAACAATCCTCCGTTTTCCAGGGCGGGGGGTCATTTTCCCTGAGTTTTTGTTGATTTTTTGGTAAACCAAGTGATGTTTCTCCGCAACAATCCTCCGTTTTCCAGGGCGGGGTGTCATTTTCCCTGAGTTTTTGTTGTTTTTTTGGTAAACCAAGTGATGTTTCTCCGCAACAATCCTCCGTTTTCCAGGGCGGGGGGTCATTTTCCCTGAGTTTTTGTTGGTTTTTTGGTAAACCAAGTGATGTTTCTCCGCAACAATCCTCCGTTTTCCAGGGCGGGGTGTCATTTTCCCTGAGTTTTTGCCTGTTTTCTTCCGGGGTTCGCCAGTCCTAGGTCAAAATGTTCAAAAACCCAGGGTTTTTGCACCCCGCAACAATCCTCCGTTTTCCAGGGTTCCGGAACCCTGGAAACACTTTTCTATCTATTTTGGGGCCACTATATATATAGGGGTTAATAACCAACAATAGTTCGTGGTTGATAACTATAGTTGGGGTTTGAACAATTTTCCCTAGTAATGATTAGCAAATGGTTGGTTGATGAACATTTTTCATAGGGATTGAAGCCACCAACCAGATACAGCAGAAATATGCTGATGTATTTATAATGGAAAAACAGATCAAGCAAACATAATTATGAATGAACAAAGCAAGAGCAGAAATGCCTCAAAAGAGAAGAACTGATATTCTGAGGTAATTATTGGTTTGGAGTTTACGTGAAGTCATTGCTAGATTGCCCTTTGTCCATCCGCGCCCTACGCCAAGAACTAAAATCAACAAAAAGGATGAATAAAACGATGAGGAAAACACATTGAGTTCAATGATAGGAAACAGCAGCAGAAAAACAACAGTACAACAGATTACAAACTACCGTCGTATACATATATCATTACAAATTACTATCCAGATAAAACAGTAATAATGCAATAATATACAGTAATTACAGATTCAAGATGCAATATCGGGATAGAGTGCTCCTAGCAGGTCTGGAACCCCTGGGAACCCCCCATATTTCCTTTGAAAATGCAAACGGTACAGTGGAGAATTGAAAGACTACTTCGATCACAAACTATCCATCATGGCAGGACTCTGAATCACTGTCAAGCGATTATCCTCAGCAAGCCATTCAATTAGCAGATCACCAGCGCCACCATCAACATTCTCATTGTTATGTTCAAGATATGTATTTTCAAGATGTATCAAAGTCATCACAGAATCATTGCTATCATCATCGCAAGCATCATCATCACCAGTAGCAGGATTATCATTCATCAATCATTATCCATCAGCATTCTCACCCCTCTCCAGTACATATGGCAGGATAGGGGACCCCCAAAGCTACAGTTCCTCTATTAATCGATTAATCTACAGTTTGGGATGATAACTTGGGGTGCCCCTATGGCTTGAGAAACCACCCATATATAGTTGTTTAGCTGTTATTGTCAGTTCTTATCCCCAATTATGAACCAACATTAAGCATTATAAACCATTATGAACCATTACCAAGATTTAAAAAACACATGTATCAAAACAAATGATTGACCAAACATTGTGGACCTTTACAAGTGGTTATATTATCTATTAAAGCATGATTGGCCCTGACAAGTGGCGGCCATGACCCTGACGCTGCCAGGTTAATGGAGTCCTTGGTCAGCGAGGCGTGGCGCTGCGCATGCTGCTGGTGGTTGGGAGGGAGCCATGAGCTACGACAGGGGGAGCCAGTGCTGCGGGGGAGCCAGGAGCGGCCCCAAGGAGTACACGTTAGCCATGGCAGAGGGGGATAGATGAGATTGTAGAAATGTGTTTTTTAAAATCACTAAATCCACTGCTTGAAATCTGAGTTGCCCCGCAGGGACTGTCAAGCCGTAGGTCATCCACTGGTACCTTCAAGGGTGCACTTGATCCGTATGACTGGCCGCTGAAACAAGAACATAGGTGGAACCAAATTTTACTTGTGTTTCACTAATCCCCATACTTCGTGATCAACTAGATGGTTCGATCATGCCAGATCAATGTGATTAGTCACGTTGACCCGCTTGGACGATCTTGGACGTGGTTTCCCTGTTATCTCTGTAAGCACGTGGAGACATTGAGCGGCGCTTCGCCCCTGTTAGGCCAATGGAACCAAGTCCCAGACCTTAGGCGGCGCTGCCTGGTTGGTCAGCTGGTGATTCCCAGGGAAAGACTTTAGAAATCAGCGGTAGCCAAGGGGGATTACATAAGTGGATTCATGGCCAGAGTGCTGAGAATTTCAGTTGACGCTCTATGATCAGCTTGATCCTTTCTGTGAACAAGGAGCTGTAGTTCTGCCTGATCAAGAAAAGAGTGTTTTCAAAGGCCTTGGGATCAAGAGATTTGTGTTCAGTTGCCGCCTTTTCTGTGGACTAGATTTTCATCTCTTCTCATTTCCATTCTGGAGTTCTAATGGAACCAAAGTGCAAAATCAAGCCTGGGAATTCTGGAGAGAATCCAATCAGGGTTTGACCGCACTTCCCAGCAATGAGCCTGTTCGTTATAAAATGTGGGACCCCCAGCCAACCAGAATCACTGCTTGTAGTCGGCAGTCCTAGTAGGATGTCAGTCCATTTATTTGCTGACCATCAATAACCTTTGTTGACCCAAACATCCCTATCAATAAATCACCAAACATCCTCGGTGATTCCCTAATCATTATTGTTAACCAAATCATCATTAGATTGATTCCGCGTGATTCCCTCAGTTTTAGCTGTCCTCTCAGACTCACCATGAATGAAACCGTTCCCATCTGCTGGAGGCAGCAGCAAGGCAGTCGAGTATATACCAGTCACTTGGCCTAGTTGGCTGGCAAGGAGCGAACTAATGAGCCAGGGTACCTGTTTTTTTAGTGGTTACAAGGTGGGGCTCCAACCAACGTTAGCTAAGTTGGTTGGCAACTCGGGCAGCTCTGGTAGATATAACCGTACCTGGGGGGGGCACCTTGTAAGGAGCGACCAGGAGTAAACCGCATGGTAGTCATGACGGCGTAGTGCCAGCCAATGATAGTTATTTGATACATGATTTGACCAACACTTTTGGATGCCCTAGCTAAAAATTGTTGGTCAGATTATATAAGTCATCAATTATATATATCAATCGCTTGCGATTCTGTGGTTGCAAGCGCCTCTATCTCCAGCGATCATCAGCGATCGCTATTAGAGACATGATTGGATTTGTGCAGATGAGAAGCTCGGCCTTTCCCCCAACAGATCATGTGTTGTCTTTGAGTGACTACCTCTCTTTTTTGGCGGTTGCACGGGATTCAAACATAAGAGGAGCAAACGCATGCAATCCTTGTGTCTCATGTTTCTGCCGTATGCTTCGTCAAACCAAATTGAATAAGTTGCATGTGTCACGTTCTGTTTTTCTTGGGTAGTGCCGTCAGGGACTGTAAGCCAAGCACCAGGTCATAGTTGAAGATCTTGAGTTAAGTAGATGATGAATATCCACCAAAGTCAATAGTTCAGCCATTTACCACTCTTGGGGATGGTCCAATTTGATATTCTGTCTACTACAGGAGGATTAATACTATTGGCGGTACTGGCATGTTTTGGATCGACATTGTTCACATGCTGCCCTTCGGGGACGATTAGGGCTCACAACCTCAACGGGTTTTAGTACACAATCCCCCATACTCATCAAGCATTCCAAGCTTCAGCATATAGCTGGTAACTAGGAGTTACACATGTGTATGTGGCTGCAGGAGCGGTCCCATCAATGACCAAAATAGTCCAACTGTTGGGATGTTCACTTACCTCTTTCTTGGACAGCTGGTTACGACCCATAGCGACATGGTTGGCATATCCCCTAATATTGGATAATATTGGTAATTATCCAGGGCGCAGGCAAAAAGAATGTATATAATTATCCGCTACTATCCACCATGAAGCCACCAAATATGCGACTAATTCTCGCCCATGAAGGCATTCCAAGCACCGGGCATGGCCCTGCAGGCCCTGGGCGACGAACCAGAGCTGAGAAAGGCCGATGAAAATGCAGGGCTCGGATGGGTGGAATCAGTGCAGGGCGGAATCTGCGGGGGGATGTGGCCAGCAACGAGTGGTTGGCGGTTTTAGATGTTGTCTTGTTCATGATGGCTTTGCAAAACTTGTTTTTTATTGTTTTTTGTTTTTATGTTTTTTGGATGTTTCTCAAGCTATCCTAACATTGGATCACACAGACTTGCCAGTATTTGCGACCTTTGTTTTTCCCCTATATTTGGGATCCCAACAAAGACTAGTTTCGTCATGTATTGCCCATCAATGGTAGGTTTGGCAATGGTTGCTGTCACCAATGGTTGGCGATGGTTGATATTTCAATTGCGCACCCATGAGCAAGCCCCAACAACCAGCCAGTCATTAATCAGCCATCAACCATCATTACAAATCAGTGCACAACTCTCGATCATTGACCATCGCCCACCGTATTAACCA
>VSDK01025813.1:172259-197259 GCA_009767595.1 Symbiodinium kawagutii | reverse complement strand
CAGAGAACAACCATCCACATGAAGTATCCGCAACTTTGGGGATGTTGATTGATTTGTTGTGATTTGTTCATGTTAGCTTTCAAGTATGCATTTGGACATGAAGACCTTGATGCGGGTTTCATATGAACATATGACATGATTTGTTTGTTTTGATTTGGTTTTCAAAATGTAAGTACTCGCGCATGCCCATTTCGAATTTGAGTTATGCTGTACGATGTGTGCATGCGAGGAATGAAAGCAAACGTGATCCAACATGTAAATCAGTGCACCGATTTGCACATGTGCGCGCGCACACAAGTTCACACACACAGACATACCTGGTCTGCCAAAAAGGCCGGCAAGTGGAATATCCGCCGTTAGAACATATGTGTCTTGCCGGCTTAAGCATCTAAGCATCAAACGTGTAGAGGTAAACCATCTTTGAGAAACTATTTTGTGCCTACATCTTCATGACCCCATCATTAGATGCTACTGCGATGGACCATCAACCATGATCACCGAAAATGCTCAGATTTTGAACAAATTTCCAGGTACCTCAGGCGGCAATTTGCCTTGGTTCCAGGAATGGGGCACTCCAGGGTTCCCAAACAGCTGCCGTGGGATCTGAAAGATTGCCCTAGAGGATGGGTTGCACTCCCTTGACATGGCAATGGAACATCCAAATGTTAGAGAAACCCTTGGAAACCATTTTCAAATCCACATGTTGGAAGCGTATAACCATTTCTTAGCCAAATTTTTGAACCTTTGGAAGCCATTTCAAATGTCATGTTAGATCACCAGAGGGTATAACAAAGAAGAAGGCCCCAAGCCCTAGGCCATGTGCCCCTTTGAGAGTGCCATGTCCGTGGCCAGGACGAGGTGGATGAAGCGGCCAAGCAAACCGCTGACACCCAGCAGAAGAAGGCACCGCGCAACGGTTGTGGCAGTCCCTGGGCGTGTTGTTGGTGTCGTATATTTTTGCAGTTCTAGCATCTTAGGCAATCCATGCAATGTGAAACAACGTAAAGAGAAATTATCATTAAAGACGTTGTAAAGTGATTCGTGACCGGTGAAATGTAAACATCTCTTGCACTCATCATCCATCAGTTGGCTATCCGTAATGAGGACTGCTGTGATCTCGCTACAGATAGAGGTTTGCCACTGTTCAGATCAATCATTGACCAGTACAGACCATTGTAGACCAATATTATCCACGAACCATTCGCAGTTTGCCCTGAATAAGCATCACTCGCCCTTTTCGAACCATTAATTGACAGTCGATGGCCATGAAATACCAACAGTTATGATTAGTTGACCACCCTATCGTCATTAACAAGCACAATCAACATCCATTCACCATCATCAACTGTAGGGGTTGTCACCAACCATAACTGGTTGGTAGTTTCAAACATTGTTTATTGTCCCCAGTATTGATTAACCATTGGTTGGTTGACATATAGTTTTCACAGGGCTTGAAACCACCAAGCAGATAACCAGAATCATCACTTATATGGCAGTGGGTCAAAACCCAGATAACCAGATAATGATCATTATCAACCATTATTACCATATAGAACCATGATTAACCATTGTAGAACCACTATTTCATAGGGGTTGTTCAACCTGTTAACCATGGATGGTTCAACCACCAACCACTATACACCAACCAGCCTCGGTCATCGGCAACCAGCAGCCATCATCAACCATCAGGCCCTGGCGGCGAGCAAGGCAGGAGCCGTGGTGAAGCGATGCTGAACGATGGTTAAACATGGTGCAGTAATGATTGACGAATGGTCGATAAATGGTTGATCAATGGTTCATTAATGGTTGATTAGTAGTTGACTCGGTTGATTTGTAGGTGATTCATGGTTGATTCGGAGGCGATTTATGGGTAACTGGTGTTCTTTGATGGTTCATTTGAATGAATGGTTAGTGATAGTGCGTATCAAATTATAGTTATTGGTATTTGGATGGTTGATTGATGATTAGTGTTGGATGATCCATGTTTGATTAAGTGGTAAACCAAATAAGATAAGGCAGTAATAGTAATATATAGTTGTTGAGTAATGGTTGGTTGATGATGAATGCATCATGTAATGGTCCGTCAGTTGCAAACTGTTTGGAATGAACGTGAACGCTGGACACACCTACACACACAAACACACTTGCACACACTCACACACACGTGTTGGTGAATGAACATGACATAACATGACGGTCGACGGTTCATACTTTAATGATTGCTTGCCAGTTGGCAAGCTCCTGGTGGTTACCTAATTCACAATCCCTTATTATCAACGAATGGTGATTAGTCAACGGTTAATTCATTGTTAAGGATGGTTGCATAGTAATATACTCATCATTAATGGTGGTGATAATGGTTGGCCGCAATACCCGAGCAAAGATGTGTTTTCTTTGATGAGCGTACCCGCCACTGGGACTAGAAGGGATTATCATAAATCATTGCAGCTCATCGTGGTACTAGTGCCCAGTAAATCATCGTTTGGCATGATGATGATTTCTAAATCTGTGTTCTTGTTGCTGATTGTTCTTGATGGTTGTTGATGCGAGATGGTAGTCGAGTTGGTGGCGTTTATTGTTTTTTGTTTGTTCACTGCTGCCCATCATTTTCCATGATTTTCCATCATCTTTGAAGCGTGTCTTTTTGCTCCGTGGTGTGGATGCTCAGCAGATGGAGGCATCAAAACAACTCAGTAGCAGCGGTGACTTTCCGCTGATGAAAAATGGCTACTGTAAAAATGAAGTTCTATGAGTGAGCATTAGCAATCGCGATGCTTAACTACTCGAAATGGTGACCATCCTGGAAACCAAAATGGACTGGGGTTGCAAGATCGGTTTTCGAGTGCGGTACCCTTTTATCAGTGTTCATTTGATTTTCCAGTATTGTATTTGACCATCATCCATCATCATTCTCCACCATGACCAACCATCGATCAACCTCCTCATCAACATCATCAACATTATCAACAACATCATCACCACCATCAACATCAACATTGTCGTCATCATCAACACCATCATCAACACCATCATCATCACCACCACCATCATCACCATCATCATCACCATCACCATCACCGTCATCATCATCATCATCATCATCATCATCATCATCATCAAGAAGCATCAAATCGTGAACCGATTGTTGCTGGACAAATTCTGAATGGAGCACCCCAGGTTGCACCCCACAGAGCCCTAGTTCTGTCAGGTGGCTGGCAAGGTGCACAACATTGAGGCGTGGCTGTCTCCGGGATGGTGGTTTGTCGGTGGAGTGGTAAGGCATTGCATGCTGTGCCGCGCCAAGTCCCGCAATCACCACAGGAATCCTGCATCATAACGCCTCAAAACTGTATTCCTGAAATGGTTTCGGACAATTTTGTTGAACATCTAAGGCAACCTGATTTTTGATAGTCAAGAAAATCATTTCCAATGTCGATGTTCGCATCGACCAATCCAGTGATAGCAGCTTATCAACCCATTCTTCATGGGTGGGCACTTTCGGGAATGACATGTGCTGTCTCAATGCGTTGCAGGCTAGGGCATCTTGCAAGCCAGGTATTTGCTGGCTTCTTGGCGACCATGCTGAATTGTGGTTCCCTTCAAGCGACCAGCTTGATCAATTCCCAAAAATCTTAATTAAGAAAAAATGCATAATAGAATTCGAGGACTTGATGGCAACGATCTGCATAATAGAATTCGTTCATGTAGGACTTTATGGGGACGATGACATGCTCGCCATGACTGTTGTTTGTCTCTGAATGCTGAGTTTCTGCCAGGATGCCTGCCATCATATGGAGAAGAAGGCGCTGGCGATGGGGTGATATGCGCAGCTGCTGAAAGTTCTGTTTGGCCACTCCTATAGCCACAGAGCAATCTTAGAGACGGTTTGCGGACAAGAGTTGCAGGGAAACCGTGGAAACCCTATGGATGAAGGTTGGAGGCTTGAGATTAAATCATCCTCCCAAGGCAGTAATGGAGTTATGTGGGTCTCACTTGTTCATCCACTAGTTCTTCTAGCTCGTAGGTGTTTCTGTTCAGCAGCTGCGATTGATCGTTTCAGATCTGGTGCCCGGCTTTGCTGCCTCAAGGGCAGCAGATATGAGTTGCAGCGCGACGCGGCTTCCCCTGTGTCACACTGTGAGGGGGGGCCTTCCGAGTTGTTGGCAATCCGTGGTAACCCCACCATCCAGCCACCCACCTCCCCTCGTTCCCTATCAGGGCTCCAGAGCCCATCGTCCCAGGCGGTGAAAAACATCGGTGTTGCCGCACTTTGGAGGCACGGAATGCGGTGATTGCCAGCGGTTCTGGAGCTGTTGGGTTGGTGGTGGTCTAGCAAAACCAATAGGTTATGCTTTCAGTGCTGCTAGTTTTGGAAACTAATCCCATGGTTCATGACCATCGAGTTTGGTTGGTGATGCCACTGGTTCCGGCCACGGTCAACCAACCAACAACTGGCAACTCCCGGGGAGCTGTTCAAACCCATTAAGTCTTGTGTGCACCAGATCAGCCGTTCACCATCCTGGATGGTGAACTCGAGTGCTATGAGTGGTTTGATGTGGTCTCCTTTGTTGCTGGGGAGTGGCATGTTTTTAGATCACATTGGATCACTATGATGATGGCATTTTGCATTTACAACATTGAAATTCAATCATGTTTAAGTTCATAATGCATATTTACATATATTAACATTCATAGAAGCTTCAACCGTTTTGAAATGTTTTGGACCTAATTATAGCATTCCATGGCAACGAGCAGTGTGTGGACATGCAAGCATGGCGCACAACTGTGGCTGCGTTTGCATGGCGCACAACTGTGGCTGCGTTTTTGAGTCCGGAACTTGAATCAGGTCCCGCAGTGCTGATGATGCTTAGCTACAATGATGATGATGATGATGATGATGATGATGATGATGATGATGATGATGATGATGATGCTGGTGATAATGATGATGATGATGATGATGATGATGATGATGATGATGATGATGATGATGATGATGAGGAGGAGGAGGAGGAGGAGGAAGAGACGCATTGCCCCCCGACCGAAATGTCAGAACAAGGCCGCAGCGTTTCACTCCCTTCGAACACATTTGAACAACAGATCAATTTCATCCTATTGAAGCGACCGCACTGCAGGAAGGGCGATTTGGCCGTCCGGGCCGGTGGCCCTACCGGGGTTTGTGAGCTCTGTGAGATCACGGCCACCATGAAAAGTCGGGGCCCTCAGGAATCTTGGTTGTGATCGGGGGTATACATCCAGGCTTGAGGGCATGGTAGGGAAGAGTTCTCGAGAATTTCACATCGCTGTTCCTTTTCATGGAATTTGGCTCAAAAAGCAGGAGGACCTCATCCCAAAACGAGTCGGAGTTGCACACTACATGGCTGTGGGTCAAAACCCTGTACCCCTGATTCCCTATCGTTAGCCATTGTTTTCCTTATGGTTTGGTTGGTAATTATTCCCCATTATTGGTTGGTTAATATTGACCCATAGCCATTTTCAGAATTGTAACAGCTGACTTTCGTAGCTGCTTGGCCCTGTCCATAGCGGTTGACGCGCTGGTGCTGATTGCTGCTGCCGAAGCCGGTGAGGTGAAATGGACGTGCGCATGTGCGTCAGCGGCACGACTGCCACGCTGGATCGTGGCATGCTGGTGCCGTGCAAAGCCCAGTGGGGTCAGGAAATTTGCAGCATCCTATGAATCATCCCTGGGTGCCAGTGAATCTGTAGTGATTCTGGCCCCAAAAATGGTGCCACGCGTTTCATTGCGGGTCGACCGTTGTGTTTTTTGATGCATTTTTTGCCCTTGCCTGGTTTGACGCCAAATATGAACGCATTGCAGTACTGCGATTGGCAATGATTTCCGTTGATTTTGGTCCTGCCTACTTGAAAATGACCACATGAACAACCATATCAGTTAATTCATGCGCTCACTTGACCCATGCCAAGGATGACCAGGAAAGAGATGGAAGATTTCCGAAAGCTGTTGCACGAGCACCTCGGTTGCACGCGGGGGGTCCACAAATGACGCGGCGCCAGCCGTTTCCGCGGCGCCAGGATGGAAGCTGCCAAAGCTGAGCAGACTCGTTGGGATCTCAGCCCAGCAAGGTGAGTTTTAGGGTTGCCATGTGCTGCTACGTCTGCCTTCTGGAAATTACATATTTAAGTGGAATGTAATTTGATTTTTGCTGCCAAAGGTCGGGAGAGAGAGGCATTCATACGAATGTGCGTGTGCGTGTGCGTGTGCGTGTGCGTGTGCGTGTGGGTGTGTGTGTGTGTGTGTATGTGTGTGTGTGTGCCTTTGCGAGGTTTGCTTAGCATGTGCTTATCGATGGATTGTTTAACCTTTGTTGTTTCAATGGTATGTTTTCCACGACAAGAAGCAGATGAACTTGGAATGCTCTACATGTTTTGTGCGCTTTGATTTTGCTGTTTCGGATTGCTATGATAATCTGATTGGTCACCAAAAAATCATTCACAGTGTAGCTGTTGTTTTAAAATATTTCGCTCTGCCCATTTCTATCAATAACAAAAAACATCTGTAGCAACCAGGAGCAAAAATTATAAACCACTATAGTCTCCTATGATGAACCATCATTAACCATCATTAACCACCATTAAGCAGGATTCACCATCAACCACCATCAACCACCATCAACCATCATTCGCCACCACTCATCATTTGTTTCCCTTCGAAACCCGCGTGAGCCGCAGCATGGCTTCGGATGGCTCCCTAGCGTGGCGACCGGCGACCGGCTCGGAAGGCGTCCAAGAAGCTGTGGCCCAGTGCTGCGACCAACTGCGACAAAAGCCGGGATCCAGTGATGACAACAGCGCGGGTGGGGCTTGATGTTGGCTGATGAATAATGATTGATAATAATGGTTGATAATGGTGATAGTGGTTAATGAATACTGGTGATGTTGTGATTGTTGATCAGTAATCAACCTTTGGTTCTTCATGAGCCATGGTTGATTGCTGCTTAATAATGGGTGCTAATGGTGATAGTGGTTAGTTAACAATGGTTAGTTATGGTTGATACCAGTAGTTGATAGTCAATACAATAGATCGTGATGATAATGACTATAAAAGCTAATTGTTATAATGGTTCACAATGATCAGGAACTGTTTGTCCATAAATGATGTACCCACATGGTTGGTTATCTCATCAATCTAGGGATGGTTCGGGGGTTTCATGGACAAACCCAAAATTGGTATACTTAAAAGTCATGCGACCCTAACGATGATGTCTATATAGTCTTGGTGGGGGATAGGCGTAACATGCTGGGTTTAGGCGTAACATGTTGTTTTTTGCCTCTAAGCATTGTAGTTTATGTCGCTGGTCTTTGGTGTGCTGTCAAAATCTCATCTCCAGCAGGCGTTTTTCCAGGTGGCCCATCTAATATCCAAACGGCCGACGATGTCGTAGACCTTTTGAGATACAAGCCTGTTTGTCAAGGCTTAGCAGTACCTTCTTGGCCCAACTGACCAAAGGGCAAAGATCATCAAAATGAAAATTGGTCGTGTAAACTTCACCGAAGTGTTGATAGGCCGCCCATATAGAATGAGAGCTCTTTGGGTTCAATTGGGTCCGGTTCATTGAAGATGAAAATTCCTGCTACAATAGTCAATTAGATAATTCAATTCGATAGGCTTTGGGTTGTTTTTTTTTTAGGCCGCGCCCTATTTCTCAACATATTTGGTCCATAAGTCCCGAAAAAAGAAACCTCTCGTGATGTTCCATGAATTTCCTAGAAGAAAATCCAGGATTTCCACCAATTCCCAGTGATTTATGGATCGACAACACCAGAGTTGTCATGTTTTGGGCCCCGTTTGGATGATCCACTGCTCGAACCTCTTGGAAGCCAGCACCGCGAGCCCCAGAATTCCTCAAACTGTGAACTTCTGAACGAAGGGGCCCCAGCACCCCAGGCATGATAAGCTGGTGGCGCAGATCGAGCTGGAACTGGAGGATGTCGACAGCTGGGCGTTGGTGAGTTCAGATTTTTCAGCGATCAATACATGGTAAACAAGCTAGCAAGGGTGAAGTAATGATCAAGAATGGTTAATTAATAGTTAACAATGGTAAATGAATGGTGAACCCTCGGGATGGCGATGGAGAGAGAGAGAGAGAGGTAAATGAATGGTTGAGAATGGTGAATGGAGGGTTAACAATGGTGAGTGAATGGTGAACGATGGTACATCAACGGTGACTTGACAATTAGTAATGATTAATTGAACCATGTAATTATGGTGACCATCGAGCAAATATACCAGCAATAGTGGTCGATACTGGTTTAGGAGTTTAGGGTGATCAGTTTGTGGTCATTTGGTTCGAACTATGCTGTGGAAGGGTGAAGAAGTTTCTGGTAGATGGACGGAGTGGTAGGTAGATATTCATTTTGCAGGCCTGCACAAGCGAGCGCACATTTGTTTAACACGCATACGTACAGATGAATGTGTTTGTATGTGGGCATGTGTGTTCACCTATATTTTCTGGATGCCTGCAATCATGCATGACGCCTGACCTTTCTGTTAGCCAGTATTTTGATCGGGATTTGTCAGTCAATCAGTGTGCCTATGCATAGATCTGATAGGCAATGGTAGACATGATGGTGTATTACCGCGTTTGCCCGGCATTGGAGACATTGATGAATCAACAACTCCCTGGCGATCGTTCACGGCCTCCATTTTCATCGTGACATCATCGTCGCAATCACCATCGCCATCCATCATCATCGCCATTATCATCATCATCATCATCATCATCATCATCATCATCATCATCATCATCATCATCATCATCAGCATCATCAGCATTATCATCAGCATTATCATCATCATCATCATCATCATCATCATCATCATCATCATCATGATCATCATCATCATCATGATCATCATCATCATCATCATCATCATCATCATCATCACCATCACCATCATCACCATCACCATCATCACCATCACCATCATCACCATGATTCAACGAATTGTTGAATCGCAATGGTGGTTGCGCGACGACATGGTTTGAGTTTGCCCAGCAGATCGTCACTGCTGGATCTTTCGCACAACGCTTAAAGACTAGGCCGTGCCAGTTGTATGGCCCAGCACTTGTGGTGATCCCCAGAAATTTCATGGGTATCCTGGCGAATCTGAGCCGATGTCATTGCTGTTGATGATTGTTTAATCGCAATTGTCGCAACATAATCATGAATCAATAGCAATAAAAATAAATTAGAGTAAAACAATTATTTGTTCACAAGAAATCTATGTGTGAGCAATTGTAATGCTTAACAAATGAGCTGTCATGTATAATGTTGCCACGAAAAAATACAAATAAGTGGTATTAGTTTCATTGTTAAACATCGCTCTGCCAACTCGGAAATCCGTGAAGTCTTTGATCAACAAGAATCCTGGTGAAAGTGGTTCTTTTTATCAAGAAGCATCTTTCCATCTTGTCAAGCATCAGCAGGTCATTGAGCACTGCCAAGCATTCCCAACCATCATGAATTCTGGTTACTTCACCATTGATAGTCACATGTGATGATGTTCACTGTTGCCGACCAAAAATCACCAAGATAGCAGACGGTGACGCGCTATCGCATATGGTGATCGCTGAATATCGTTCACCAGGTACGGGCCAACCCAGGCTTTCCCAAGCAAATGTTGCTACTGGAAGTGCAACTGGAGCAGAAACTGGCAAGGCACTTTCATTTCCACATCGCTGGCAAATTCCGGCTGCAGTGTCGAATTCATTGTGCCTGTCACGATTTGCCCAGAAATTAAAGCAATGCAACTGTTTTTGGGAGTTTTGAAGCGATGGGTGCAGAAAAGGCAGGTACACACTAAGCACCAAACAGGCCTTGAGTTTTGCTTTAGGTACTCTGAACAGCCTAATCCAACCTGCAATGGATGGTACAGCAATTGTTTCCCCGACCTGTGTTTCATCCTGTGAAACTTCAAATGCAAGTCCTTATGTACCCAAATTATCAAAAATCGAAACATTCCATAAATTTCCATAAATTAGAAAATATGAAGTTCATCATCTTCCCACCTGGTCTCCGAGCCCCAGAATCTCACCCGGGGTCAGCTTGCCGCGACACCACCGCTCGTCATGGCCTTGCCCTGCGCCCCGCCGCCCCCTGCAGCTGCAGTGCAGCGGCAGAAGCGGAAAAGGCACGGTCCTGTGATGAGAACAGTGGGGTACCCGGGTACCCATCCACCCGAAATTGCCAGTGGAGTTGCCTGATTTTTGCTTCAGAATGGTCTTCACAATGGTTAATAGTGCTTGATAGTGGCGAACCAGTGATTTTGCCAGCAGACGCCAGTTTACATGTTTGGTTGTTAAGTACTATCGTGATGCCACTGTTCAAAATCTTTCAAAACTAATTCGATTTATTTCGATTTGTATTTTCTATTATACATCATGTTTTCATTTGATAGCGGCACTTGTAATGATAGTTCTTAAAGCCAGTGCAGATCATGATTGAACATCATCAACTCCATCAAGACTCATTGTGAGCAATCTATAATGATCAACATCAACATACATGAATCATCATCAACCAATCGTAAATGTGTAATCCTAAGCCATCAACAACGATTGATGAAACATTTTCAACCTAATGTCATGTCACTAACCCAATTGTAGTTGCGGACACCCCAGGGGGGTAGCCTCTTTTCAACCCACGTGCGTTTGGCACTTAGGCACTCCGCGAGCCTGCATGAGGCAACTTTGGAATTCGGGATTTGGGTGTCGAAGGTTGGCAGGTCGGAGTCAGCCATGGCCAATGATGATGCAATGTTTTCATCTGGGTATATGTCCACATATGTTGCTTCAGAACCTGTATCTTTGATTTGGGATTTTTGGGATTCACAAATAATCTGTCTGTATATATAGATACATTTATATATATTTATTTAAATGTATATACTTACTATATGCTTAATTACGTGTGCAAAAAATATATATGTGTGTGTGTGTCAGTAGTGCACGCTCAAATGTTCATGTTTGCATGTTCGGGCCTTTGCTTTTGCTGTTGGATGTTTGCAGTTGGTATTCCCTCACCTTCAGTATTGACAAACCCGGCTCGACTCTCCAATAGCTACAGGAACACGTTTAGATTCCCCAGGTTAATGTCAATCACGGGATTTACCATGATTTGAAAACTTAATCAATGTAAACATCTATAAACCATCACTTTCGTACTCTCTCGAAGAGGGTCTTGAATTGATGGCGCTGCAGAGAGAGAGAGAGAGATTATCAACATCTATTAATATGTGTTGATCAGCACTCACAACCTCCAGTCATAATAATGATGGCTAATGATAGACAACCACCATTTACTGTGTTGAACCATGAATTAACCGATAAGTAGGTATTCATTCACCGTTGGTTCACCACCAACTAACCATCATCACCACTTACCAGGGATTGAGGTCTGACATCAGGGCGGGATGGCAGGTGACCGAACTTCATGAACTTCATGCGCATTTACCGGAGCTCACTGCGCCATGGAGGGAATCGTTTCAACCTGTGACAGCACCTGAGCTCAGACCATGGCAGATTATTTCTGTTATTTGCTGGCTTTTCTAGTCAGCAAGATGGTGAACATGACCTTCCGGCCACCATAGACCAGGAAACGGACACTGGGCAAAAGCCATTGTGGGGGGATATGGGAAACACGGCTAGCCATTGGATGCTTGTGAGCATCCCCCGAATCTTGTCAGGTGTCCGTTCATACCCAGGCTCTTGTCAGCTGTCCGTCCATCCATGCTTCATCTTATCCACTGCAAAAGGAGGGTGCCGCCGTGGCGAAGCAGGTATACCGCACTTATGACGTGCTTTTCAACGGTGAAAGGTTCAGGCACCATTGGATTATTTTGATTCAATCATGAGAAATTACCAAAGCTAATGGCATGATCGTTCTGATAGTGCAGAATGCCCACTAAAAAAATATACCCCGTCCTATTGTGCATGCGAGAGTTGATCAGTTGATCAGAGGCCTGCTTTCAGTGACATAGCAAGCGTTGACTAGGAACTCTTGCTTTCGGCGACCATTGAGTCACTATCAACAGACATCCAACATGATGAGGCATGCATGACCATTGCTATGGTTCACCAGTACCACACCATCGTATACCATCATGAAGCACAAGCAGTAGTACCCTGGCATCACTGACCAGTTATCATTTCCCTAAGGCATCCTTAGGCCCCACTAAAACTGGCAAGTAGTGTAGTCATCATTCACCATGGCCATCCGTACTTGGATGTGCACCCCCACCTAGTAAGTGGTCACCAACCATGGTTTCCAGGGGTTACAAGCTACCTTATAGGGCTATATAGGGCTTATAACCATGGTTATAACCCCAGGTGCACATGCAAGTAGGCCCCACTATAGCTGGTCACCCACCATACTTCACCGCTGCCCAGGTCCTCTCCGCAGGCCGGACCCAGCTGGATCAGCGATGATCCTTGGCATCCATGGCGTTTGACGGTGGTCAGTACCACTGCCCAAAAAATGGGTGGATGAACATCCCCACAGTGAGACTAGCAGCTGGTCATGTAGTGGTTGGTGGTTTCAAACATTTTTATTTTTCCTAGGATTTATGAACAACTGGCTGGTTGATTCATTTTTTTCTTCGTGGTTGAAACCACCAACGAGTATATTATTGGCTGCCAGGGGTACGGGGGGTATGAACCTACAGCCACAACGGATTGCTTAACAACGACTCCTATGGTTGAACAATCGGAGATGGCTAGAATTCGATTGTTTGCTGCTTACCAACCAGCCATGGTAGTCATGCCTAATTGTATCGAGCAATCAGCATCAAATACGTGCATCAACCATTTGGTAAACACATTTGTCGTGTACCTTTTTGTCACTCGCAGCGCTCATTGCCCAACTGCAGTGGTCCTCAACAAGTTGTGGGCTTGGGAAAATGCTTGACGACGCCCCCGGCGACCAACTCATGTATGCCGGCCAGTTTGCTAGAGATAGTAATTACTAGCCATCTCATGAGCATATGGCCTTGGGTCAATATTAATCAACCAACTGGGGAATAAGTTCACCTACAATTTTATAGGGAAAACAAATGGTAATGATAGGGTACCAGGGGTACAGGGTGAACTGACCCATAGCCATATAGT
Organism: Symbiodinium kawagutii; assembly: GCA_009767595.1. Lineage (NCBI taxonomy): Eukaryota > Dinophyceae > Suessiales > Symbiodiniaceae > Symbiodinium > Symbiodinium kawagutii. The sequence goes on along the minus strand of VSDK01025813.1, from coordinate 184,111 downwards.
TGTTTGTTTTTTTTTAGCCATAACCTGCTTGCAGTCATATCAGCTAGTAAATGATTCTGCTTGATTGGTGCCATGGGTTATCCTCCTTCATAGGGGTGCTGAGGTCATCTAGAATGGGAGTAGTGTCATGTGATCATTCCCAGTAGTCCCATCCCGTCAGCCCTGGCAACCCGTACGGTGCACGGATTCGGTAAAATCAATCAGGATTGACTTAGAGGCTGAGTTATCTTCAGGAATCGGCCATGCGTTAACCACTACTGGTTGGTTTAACCGTATTTTTCTCAATACTTGGGATAGTAAGGTTGTTTGCCTAATATTTTCAAAGGGTTTGAAACCATCAAACGGACTAGCAACTATGCATCGGTATAGTTGAGCAGCAAAGCATCAATCAACAACCATTGTTCACTGTTTATGGCCATGTTCCACTGAATGGTGGTCACCTTTCTTGACCACTACAACTCAAAATAAAGCGTCATGAGTCACTGTGATTTATCGCTATTTCTAAGCATTAGTTTTGATCACGAGTTGACATGGTTCAACCATCAACCGCTACCAAAAAATTGCTTTATTAGCCGATAATTCACCCATGAACCACCTTGAGTCAACCATCAATGTTGCAATAATTAGTACTTGGTTACTAGTGAAGGTATGGATGGAGCCGAGGTTTTGCCCGCCGCGGGGCGCATCATGAAGCAGCAGAACTGAACAGATATCATTTTCAACGACTAATTGCTCATGATCACCATGCGTGATCACAATTCATCACCTTTAATAATGGTTCAGGTTCCTGAATGGATCCTCTATATACTCGCTGGCTACTGATCATTATTAGCGGTTCCCCTTCTCATAAATGATCATTTACTGAGATCATTAACCAATCATTACTGATCATTAACTAATTGATCAATTGGGTTCATTTACTGATCACTTTCACCACCATTCATCACTGGCGTTCCCAGGTGTGGTAATGAACACGCGACAGACGGAGGGCCTTCGCGGAATCTTCGCAAGTTGGTTGAAGGACCTAGCGCTGGGAACTGCTGAAGAAGAGCCACCTGGCGGTACGGGCGGCGATGAACCGTGGCTGGTGCTTGGGAGGGAGCGAGGCCAGGAGCCAGGGCTATCTTTGTAGCTCTTTGAAGGGGGAGCCAGGAGTGGCCCCCGGGAGTGCCGTTCACCACATGGTAGATGATGGCTGATGGTTTTGTGACGGCTCGTGATGGTTGATGGTTGACTCATTGTTGGGTGATGCTTGGTTGATGGTTAGCCATGGCTAATCCTGATTGCTAATGGGTCGGCTGATGGTTGATGATGGTGGTCCATGGTTGGTTGGTAACGGTTTATGTCGGTCAAAGATGGTTGGAGTCATGGTTGGTGATGCTTGAGATGGGTGGTATATACATGGATACTTAATATATTGAAACGAACTGGTGGCTAGTGATGGTCAACAAATGGTTGGCAGTGGTTGATATTGTTAGGTGGCCTTCTTTTGGTGAACACTGACCCGCGATGAAGCTAAGCCCTGGTTTATCAATAATGGACTGCACCCCGAAAGCGTTGATTTTGTGAAAGTATGGTGCTCCCAACATTTAGTAATCTGGCGGATTTTGGTTTTGACGGGTCAAATGATTCAATTTGAAATGATTCAGCTCGCGTCGACAGGTCCCTATCCCTTTCACGTCAGTATGCCCACGGTTATGTGGACTTTCGCTTTGCGATCGTTCGTGCTACAATACCAACTATCAATGCCGTGATTGCCATGTTGATCATGAATGCCTCCACCATCACCACCATCATCATAATAATCATCATCATCATCATCATCATCATCATCATCATGCTAGAGTTGCTTGCTATCCCCCTTAATTAACCATCAAATACCCATTGGTTGGTCATCATCATCACCGGTTCCCACCCGTTCCGCCCTGGGAACTCGGCTTCCAGGTGCCTGGTGACCGTGTCCGCCAGCACCGCGGAGCTGCACAGTGGCGCCACGCGCATCTTGGGCTCCGCAGGGCCGTGCACGGTCTCGGCGGCGTTGCAGGTCCGATGGCGTCACCGGGGGTGCAGCAGTGGTGATGTTGAGCCAGGCGACCATAGCGCGTGAACCATCGGAAGTACATCGGTTGTTGTTGTCCAGTAGTTGTTTTTTAATGATTTAAATGCAATTATTGTTTTCTTCATACAAGTGTTGAAATATCGAACATGATAGTTTTTCATTAATCATACAAATATTTTTCGTAATTACGATTGTTGATGTATGCACTGGGTGGCTTAGAGCGACCAACTCAAGATCTGTTAGTGTTTCAGGCTTGGATGGATGAACGAACCCACCAACACATGCGTCGCCATGGTGGCAGGCCTTGGACCGCTGTGTGAGCGACGTGGCCGTCACCGGTTCTGTGCCATCCTTCGTGGCCGTGCGTGTGGGGCTGCTGGGCAAAGCAGCCGTGGCAGCTCATCCGGTGTATGTCCTTGTGGAAGATGGCCTGGGCATGGGTGGTATCACCCACTAGTGGGTGATACCAAGTGGGTCATACCAAGTGGCTACGGGTCAACATGAACCAACAAAATTAAACAACAATTGCACAGGGAAAACAATGGTTAATGAATGTTAGTGATGGGAACCAAGGGTACAGGGTTTTGACCCATAGCCAAGTGATGTGCGCATCAATGGCATGATTCATTGGGGAGCACTCATCAGAAAAAAACGAAAAAGTTTGGAGGATCGTGATGTATACATTCATTAGTTCGATATGTTCAAGGTTGTACTTGGGTGTCAGCCACCGTATCCACCGATGATCGGAAAGGCAGTTGTGATGTCTCCGGAAATCGCAGTAGCTTTGGGAACGAGGCGCCATCAACCTAGTCTGTATGATGCACTCCTTTGGGGCCCCATCACTGCATGCAATATGGCCATGGGTCAATATTAACCAACCAATTTCATGGGGGATAATGACCAACAATAACAAGGGGAACAATGGTTAATGATTGGGGAACCAAGGGTACGGGGTTTGGACCCACAGCCATATGATGACATATGTTACCTTCAAATGTTGGTAGTTGTGAACTCGTGAGCATCCAAGCAGTTCTGCTGTTGTGTTCAGTGATGCCCACAAGAGTTGCAGAGTTCCAACCCACAAGTGCGCTATGTTCATTGGTTGCCTTTGATGCATGTTTACTTTGGCATCTCATGTGTACAGCAGCGTAAAGGTATCGACAAGTTCCATCAGTGTATATGTAGAAGTGCCCTTGGCATACAGATATACCAATAATTACACATGTAAATGGTGCAGGCTTGAGCAGATGCAAAGCTAGCGCACGCACATGTACATGCACATTGCATAATTACACATAAATAAAATTGCATAAACACGTTGCTTGCTATTTGCACATGTAAGCCCACCCCAACCCCTGGCTAAAACATGCCCTGGATAGTGCGCCGGACCTTAGGTTGCAGCATCAGTTGGGCGATGGCAGCGGCTACCGCCTGTGGACCACTGCTCCTTGGCCCAGCAAAATGACATCAAAAGCATCAGCATCGCATGGAATAATTACATATATTGGTTCGTGGTTTCAAATGGTCTTTATTTTCCCTGGTAGATATTAAGAATGGTTGTTTGACTAATATTTTTCATTGGGGTCGAAGCCGCCAAGCAAATGTAGCTCCTCTTGTTGTTGTTGCTTGGCAGTTGGTCGGCTCATTGGATTGTCGAATGTGGTTGTTGCTGCAGGTTATTGATGTTCCTTTTGTTTTTGCTGTTGCTATGTGTTCACAACTACATTTGCTCTATTGGTATGCCGCTATGCTTGGGAACTACTGAAGGTCACAGACCAGAAGCAACTGACATGATAGGTTCATAGGGTGCGAACGTATGGCCTTGCTCACCCGAAGAGAAGCGGTGAACCAACCGATGAGGACAACTGGGGATATGAGACACCTATGCACGGAGAACTTGGGGCTGATGTGGAACTCATCATGTCAACAACGAGGAGGGAAACATTGTAAGATCCTGCAACGGAAAAGGATTTTGGAGTGCAATAGCAAGTGGCGGTAGGCGTTAGCATCGGTTCACAACCCAATAAATCCCAATTCAACCACAGGCGCCTGATACATTGAGGTATTTCGCTAGTGTCCAATTAAAAACGCATCCCCGACAATTAGGATAATTACTTGTTACTCACATCAGCCATCGATGATTTGCTCAAACTATATATAATTAATCAGTGCCTTTACCCATGTCCCAAATTTTACATAGGCTACATATCCGGATAGCAATGAGTAGCATATTCTATGAACAATGAACCATTGACTGAGAATTTCAAAATCACCAACCTTTTGGATGATCACCAACCTGTTGGATGTCCAATGAAAAGTGCTTATTATCATGATTATGAATCCAAATTTAACAATGACTCAACATGTCTCAACCATCATGAACCATCACCGACGAAGCGTTGACAAATGGTGATTTCTCAAACTAGGTGTACCAGTACCATCGTACCCCTAAATCATCACATATTAGCCATTTATAGACAATAAACCATTGATTTTGCCCCCCCCGGCCCCCGTTTTGAGAACCCACCATATAAAGTTGATATATCGATACATCGGAAAGCTTGCCTTCTAGGCAACCCACAAACCCTGCCAGGATAGCCCACTAACAGTTTATGTTTGCTTGGAAGCAGCAGAGGTTGTAGGAGTGGTTGACAGCAAGCAGCTGGTGTGCCAAAGCTGGCTTGTTTGTCCCACCCTCCCTCCCCATTTGAGAATTTGTTTATTTACAGCCCAGGGGCTGGGGCTGGTGGGGGCTCTGCTGTACATAGTGTGTTTACATCCCTGCAAGAGTGGTCTGCATCCAAAAAGGCTCGCGTGCTTGCTGCTTTCTTGAAGGGGCTAGACTAGGTAGGGTTCATTATCATGGTTGCTTATTATCTTCTATCAATTATTTTAATAGCCCTATTCTGAACCATTGTTATGGGTGCTATAACCCCTATCATTGCTTATTATCCCCTTTTTCTGGACCATTATTAGCCATTGTCAACCTATGATCAACCATTACGAACCACTTTAAACTACTATTATCCATTATTTTTTATTATTAGCCATTGTTAACCTATTAGCCATTGTTATTTCCAACCATTCTGAGGCACCCCCAAACACGCAGCACCAAACGCATCTCCCATGGGACCTTCCTAGGCGCAGTGGGTCGACTTGAGCGTGGACGAGGTCCTTCATGCAGACGACGGCGCTTTGCGCAAGGTGAAGGCGCGAAGCGGTGCAACAGGGGTTAGTGATGGTGGATGATGGTTCATGATGCTGGTTGATGGTGAATGATGGTGGTGAATGATGGTGGTGAATGATGGTTAATTAGTGATAATGGTGTGTATGGAAATTTGCTTATTTGTATTAGATTATATTAGTAAGAGTGGTGCAATGATGGTGGTGAATGATGGCCAATGAAGGTGGCACATACTTACTGAGAATTGCCAAATTATGATAGTGGTGAATGACGGTTTATGAAGGTGGCACATACTTATTGAGAATTGCCAATGATGGTTAATGATGATAGTGGTGAGTGATGGTTTGGAATGATGGGTGTTAATGATGGTGATAATGATAGGTGTATATAAGTAACAGTGCTATAGTGACAGTAGTATAGTAATTGGCCAAAAGCAAGCAGTGGCTAATGATTGTTGATGATGACTAATGATGCTCGTATATAGGTAGTGAGAATTGTTAATGAGAGTGGTTAACAGCCATATAGCAATGGTCACCAGCAACTAGGTATGAACCATTGTTACCAATATGAATGGGTTATAAGTTCTACCTGGTCAACTGATCATTGGCTAGTCATCACTCATTATGATCTTTACCATCGGTGACCGCCATGAACCAAGATCAACCACCATGAACTTTAGCCAACCACTCTTCGCCATCATTTAGCGTCACCAACCATCATGAACCACAGTTCAGATTTTTCTAAAAAACAGTATTAATGAATCCAGTTGTTGATTCATGTGCCGCCATCAGCATCCATGGGCCACCCATGAACCTTATAAGCCATTATGGATCATCATTCAGCCATAATTGATTGACCATGATTAACCATTATAAACCACTGCAAACCAGTACCAACCATGATTAACCCGTATTGACCATGATTCACCTTCACTATTTACCACTACCAACCATCATTACCCATTACTAACCAACATGAACCACTCTTCATCCTCCAATCTTCCCAGACGGCCCATCAGCGGCGACAGGACTTCCTGGAGACGCGGCAGATCGCAGGTCCGCAGCCGCTGCTGGAGACGCTGTTGCCAGCTCTGCAAGGAGAAGAGGTGGCACCACCGGTGGCGGCGGCGCCCGGCTCGGTGGCCTGGAATGGTTGGTGATGATGGTGACTATGCTGGGGTATGCTGGGTTAGTAGGATATACTTGATTTAATAAGGTTATTAGGTTATTGGGTATACTTGATTGTTGGGTATACTGGGTGATTAGGGCATACTTGATTGATGTTGACCCAGGATGAAGCTAACCTTCAGGTTGATTGAAAGGAAACCAGGGGCTTTTAGGGGACCCTATTGGTCAACCATGGTCAACCATTTGCTAATCCTGGGCTAAAATTATACATAGGTCATAGGGGACTATATACCAACAACTTGGTGATGACCCTATGATCATCAACCAGGGGTTTAGCTTCATCCTGGGTTAACATTATATAGGTCATAGGGGTTGCCAATAACTTGGTCATAAGCAAGCTGCGATATACCTGGTTGATGCATGTGGCTTAGACCATCTCGTGACGCGGGGCCAGGCCTTTCGCTTGGTCATTTGCGGTCCTCCTGATGATCCAGCCACAGGCCGGGTCGGCGTCACGTTACGAAAGCGGCTGGTGACCGCTGGTGAAGACAACACCGGTGCCTCGTTGGACAGGGAAGCACTAGATCCTGTAGATCAGTGGAAGTGATGACGATAGACCTGGTGGTGGCAGCTGTCCGGATTCAACCCGTAAATGATGGCCAAGCCCACCGCTTTGCAGGCGCAGCTAGATGCCACCTGTCCTCCCTGATGCGTCCGGCGCAGGATGCAGCCAGTTGTCGCTTCGCCTCCAACATGAAAACTGACAAATTTGAACACCTGAGTTCTTGAGGTTTGACATGGCACGCCTCAAAACCATCATACCTATATATTGCACTTCCATTGTGCAGGTGGATGTTGACACATTTGCCGGCATACATCCTACAATTGGATAATTACAAGGGTCAACAGGAAGTATGCCAGATGGGAGACGGACGGGAGGTAAACAGGTAGAGCAAAAGTTCAGTAGTGTTGTGGACCCGGGGTAAATGAGCCCCTGGGATTATTGAATAGTTATTAACCTGGGATGGGTGACCCTTCGAGTGGGCTTCATAAACAACAAAATTGTTGTTGCAACCTTGTTGAGCGGCAAGAGAGGGTTATCGCCGTTGACTCTGGATTATCTCAGCCCGCTTCTCGAGGGCAATACCAAAGGAGGAAGTTTGCCCGGGTGACCGCAGCTGGTTGAACAGCCGCGTGACCAATGTGAGATCCAAGCTTGATGCCCCCGGAACCAGCTAGTTTTGCCACAGGAACCCAGTCTAGTTCCAAATCAACACGGACCAACATCTTGGAAAGACCCTCGTGGTTTTGTCATGCTTTCCTATCATTTCCCAAGCCCACGTAATCGTAGGGTAAGCCCATATGGCAGTGGGTCAAAACCCTGTACCCCCTGGTTCCCCTGCCATTAGCCATTGTTTCCCCTATGATTTGGTTGGTCATTATAAGCCATTGTTGATAGTTAATATTGACCCACAGCCATATGGCCTCCCTATCCTTTCCCAAACCCATGTGATGCTAGGCCCATCCATGGCAAGCCCCTGCCTGTCGGCAGCTGAGGCTTAGACCTGGATTCCTTGAGGGAAGTGCAGCCGCCAGGGCCCATTGGAGATCTGCTGCTCTCTGCCTTTCAGGTGGATCACCCGGGCTCCTCTTAGGGTCATCCTGTTCAGTGATGAGATGCGTCAGAAATGTGGATTCTAAGAGCTAATGATAGCTAAATGATAGCCAAATGATAGCTAGATGATAGCTAAATGGGTCATTTGACAAAGATGCTTGCATTACATGACAGCTAAATATCACCACATTCTCCGGTCCAAATGCTAGATGCCATCAGATTCTCCGAATCGTTGCGAATGCGGACAGCCCGCCAACCGGTGTTTATTCGACTGGATGACCGGAATTGTTGTTGTAGTCAGTGGGTTCGTGAGGTCACTTATTTAGTCAGTCTGTTTGCTTGCTGGCTTGCTTGTTTGTTTGTCTTTTTCTTTCTTTCTTTCTTTCTTTGTTTGTTTGTTTGTTTGTTTGTTTGTTTGTTTGTTTGTTTGTTTGTTTGTTTGTTTGTTTGTTTGTCTGTCTGTCATTGCAATAAGATCTTTATAGTCAGTTGCCATCCGCCATGAGCATTGTATTTACACACCTTAGCAAGTTACTCATTGAGTTACCATCCTCAGTAAGGATCCCCTCATCCTTAGCTGTCCATCTGCAGGACCTGCGACACACGCAGAGCTCCTCCTGGTCGGAGTTCGTCACGGGGGAGGCGCCACTGCTGGTAGTGGCCATGGCTTGAACAGGTTGGTGGTGACTTGTATAGGCCTCACTCCACCAGAGGGTGCAGCTATCAGAACAGGTTGGTTTTCGGAGATTCTCATCATGACCTTTGACCGTTCTAGGGAGTTGCTGCAACTTTTTGTGTCTGCTAGCAGCCCACCCATAGTGATGATCCAGCAAAAAATAGTTGAGGGCTGCTTTTGCTGGCCAAATTCGGGTTGCCGGCTTGACCGATTATGATGGATAGGAATACCTTTCAATGTCTATCAGCCAGTTTGGCCACCAACCCAGCAGTACCAGCGGAACCTTAAATTGCTGATTTTTTATTAGGTTTTGGTTTCTCCAGGTTGGTCATTTTGCGACAAGTCTTGGAAAGTGCCCAGTTCCAAAGTGCAAGCAGTGTCAACAAGTAAACAAATATGTTTCAAAAGCCTGCTTCAAGTGGACCTGACCCTTCTCAGCTCAAGGTTTGAGCTGCAAATCTTTCGCTAACCTCTTGGCATGGCAGGTTTGCTTGAAAGACTTCGGATTTCCCGGCCACGTCCTGCCAAAGCTGCCTTTGAAATACCAGGCACGGCGTGATGGAGTCCCCAGGATTCCCCAAGCCACACGTGGGCCCCCTCGCAGATCCCAGGTGACCAACTATGACAGGGTGAAGCTTCACTTGGCAGCGGAAAGAGCTATGGAAGACTTCGAGGTGATCCGCTACCAGCACTGCCGTTGCGTTTGGCTTCCAGCTGGCTGGAAGCCACTGCCATTGCAGAAGATCATCTGTACATATGGTGGATTATCCTACCAGCTGCTGTTGATAACCAGAGGGTACTTCTTACGAACGACGTTTTTCTACCATGTGAGTAGATGATTTGGTACCCTTTCAGGGCTGAGCTCGTTGGATTGCACGGTCGAGATGTTTGCAATAGGTCACCGGGTTGATTGGGAGCTGGCTGCTTGGTGCCACCCTTATGATCAAGTTGATGCAGCTTGATTATTTGAATGACTACTGTATGTTGCATACAAGCTGGGGCCCCTTAGCTAGCCAGGTTGCGTAGATATAACATGATATAGAGAACCATATAGTTAGATGGTGTCAAATGGCTTAGTAACCAAACTATAGATAGAGGGCCCACCTTGTATGAGATGGTGAACCGACCTATACAAGCAGCATAGTTTTGTGATATTTTGGGGGTGGTGGTGGTTGAAACTGCCACAGATCATCAACTATGCGATGGGCTGAGCAAGCATGGCCGACAAATCATTCTCTGCCCACTGGTTCCACCTTGGTTCCGTCCATGATTTCGAGCAAAGCCACCACGTTTGGATGGCAAATCCCAAGCTACTGAGCTTGTTAAACCAGTGGTGGTGTCTTGCCAGCTGGATCTCCCATTCTGAACCAGGCTCTGAATAGCTGTGAATAGCCATTCAGCAAATCCATTGGCCATCTACTCCCTATAACACTTACTGTAGTGCAACCTAGTCCATCACTAGATATCACTATCCACACGGTGGATCTCCCATGATCTTCCTCCTGTCACAGGCCAGAGGATGGGTCAGCAGCTTCAGTTCACGAAGTTTCCTACACCTGGCAGATTGCTATGTGCTTCCGCCTGAGGTGGGGAGAAGAAACAACCAACAGCGGGCTAAGCAACGAGCGAGACACACCCAGGAAGCAAATAAGCCATAGAACACAGCAGATGTTTGTTGAAAAGTCATGCTTGGTGCCTCCGCCCACTGATCATCCCCAAAGGGTTCAATCATTATCCCAACCTGACTAGGAAAACCATGCATGCTGCATGCCCCAGAGGTGGCTCATGCCCATACATGATTTCTTCGGTGCAGGTCTTGAGCACCAGCAGTGTGCGGACTTTTGCGCGGAGTGACTTGGCTGTGGGTCAAAACCCCGTACCCCTGGTTCCCCTATCATTGGCCATTGTTTCCCTTATTATTGGTGGTCATTATCCCCCATTAGTTGGTTGGTTAATATTGACCCATGGCCACTTGGCGAACTCAGAGCGCTGCTAATAGTTCTTCCAAAGCATGGTCAACGGTGCGGGGTGAGGGCAGGCTTTGGAGTCGGATTCGACTTTTTTCTGGATGGCTACCTTTCAGAAAGAGAAAGGGTTGGTGCATGACCCCCCTCAATCTATAATGATCAATAATGATCAATGATGATTAATCTATAATGATCGATGATTAATTGATACTTGCATTTAGCTTGCGGTTGCAAGTCATATGTTTGGAATGTTGAACCAAAATGTCCACCGGCCATTTTGGCTCAAGCCCGCTTGTGTGAGTCAGTGTTCCACTGGTATTGAAAAACCAACCCCTGTACCTCACACCTGCGGTATCATGGCGAGCTACTCTGCTGCCGCTTCCTCTGTGCCTTTCCCTCGTGAAGGTGGCGATGTGCCGGACACGGATGAGATGAGCCAAACTGGCACGGACGCATGGTCGATGGTTGAAGCGACCAATCAGATGTTGGTGGAGGAAGATGAGAAGGCAGACTTCCTCTGGCTCCAGGAGCCGACCACTGAACTTCGTGCTGATCTGAGGGTCCGCATGGCTGACCTGCAACAGACGGTTGGACGTCTGCAGGAGGGCATTGATGCCCCGGTGCCGGATGATGACATGGACTTGATCGAGGAGACGATCGAGTTGGCGGAGGGCATGGCAGATGCTTCGGGGGCTACGACCCTGGCAGAACCGGATCTGCCAGGCGCCCCTGGCCCTGATACAGTGATGGACCCTGTGGTACCTCCCTTGGATGACTCAGACGTGGAGGTACGAGCTCACTTCAACTTGGAGGAGTCCCCTGGCCCACCACCTGGTCTTGTGATTGGAGACCTGCCCGAGTCCCCGCTCCCACTGAACATCCCGCCGGAGGAGTACAAGCCAACTTGGTCCCCGCTGCACTTTGGCACCATCACCAAGCAGGACTTCGTCCCCCCTGCAGGTGCCTCTGGCCCTGACCGTGATCGGTCACCGCCACTGAAAGGTTTTGTGCGTGCAGCTAATCAGGACCTACCTGCCAACGCCATCCGGTTCCAGGTTGACCCGGAAAACCATGCTTTCAGCAAGTTTGAAGTGTTGCCAGCGAGTTTTCCCAGCGTCCCCAACTACCTGGTATCGCAGCTGGTGGGTGTCTCCGAGTCCGAGATTGTGGAGCTCTTCGGCAGGTTCCTGCATGTGCAGCTTACCAAGGCTGCGGTTTAGCGGC
>VSDK01025813.1:158541-169496 GCA_009767595.1 Symbiodinium kawagutii | reverse complement strand
GTAGTCGCCAACAACTGATGCTTGAGGCAGGGCGTAGGCGGTAGTTTCGGTTTTTGACCAGGGGTCCCCTCCTACAGGAGCCTCTGGCCCTGAGGGAGGAGACCTCAGGGTTCATTGCCAAGGGACTGCCCGGCACTTTGCCTCCTTTTGCGCTGATGCTGCCGAGTGCACACCACAGGTGCCTCTGGCCTTAGGTTTTCCAACTTTTTGCAGCATAGCAATCAGACGCCAACCATACCAACGAGTTTGCCTCCCGACAAAAAGAGCTCCTGCTCCCTGTTGCACTGAGGTTCAGATCGATGTTGGAGTAGGGGATTTCACTGAGGTTTAGCGGTGGCTGTGTGAATCGTCAGGGCTACCCCTGGTTGTGTTGATTCTTGATGGCTGTCCCTTGGGTACCATTTGGGGTTTCGCTGTGCACTAATTGGTCACCACCACACTTGCACCTGGGCACTTGGAAGGCACACTGGCGTGTTCACCGTTGGCACCCTGGGACATGTATACACTCACACCCTGGCTTCATCATCACTTAGGTTTGTGGCATACACACGCACACTTTCCCTTACTTCCCTGTCTTGTTTCTCTCCGGTCCGTGTCCCATGTGTTTGGCCCAAGCACCCACACCGATTGATGGCCATGATGGCCCTTCGACCAAGTCGCCTCTTCAAGTTGAGGCCACCCTACACTCGTAGATGGGACACGCTGCCCCAACACCTGTACGATGCCCTGGTGGCCATGGGCTTCTCCCCACGCCAATCAGATGGGGAGTTGCTTGTTTTGACTTGCTTCACCAAGCAGGACCCACCGGATGACCCGGACTCCCTTCATGAACCCATCGCCAGGTTTAGTCACCTCTTTTATGACATGGAATCTGAGGTTGAGCCTGATGCGGTGCTGATCCCAGGGGAGTCATTCCGGGACTTGCTATCATCTTCCATCGAACGCCTCCCCCAGCCGGTACCCGAACAGGAAGTGCTGGCCACGTTGGAGGAATTTTGGGAACTCATCCGATCGGTTCCTGGGGGTCGACCCTCTACTCGGTTAACCCCTATCCAGCAGGTGTGGGATCAAGAGGACATGGAGCTCTGGCACAACCGGGAGGAACCTCCTCCGTTCCTGCAACCAGAGCTCTTGAAGTGGCGCCATTGGCGTCCTGGTCAGTTGAAAACCGAGGAACCCACAACACAGCGACAGCTGGAACTACATCTTAGATCCAAGTGGGCGGAGAGATTGCTGGCCCACTTCATCCCTTATGCCCCACATATCCCACACATGGCCGCTTTGCAGGGCAGTGACCTGCGACAAGAAGTTGCTCACCTCTTGGGGGAGGCCCGATTTCGAACCCTTCGTCAGCACTGCCTAGCATATGAGGGCCTCCGCAAACGGGGGTTTGTTGCCATTCCCTGGACTGAATCCGATGTTAGACACCTACTCAACTCCTTGAGCCAGGAGGAAGTCACACCCTATAAGCTGCAACAAGTGTGGAACACCTTGAAGTGGCTCTCCAAGGTCTTTGGGCTCTTGAACATTGACGAGGTTCACCGGTTGAAGAGCAAGAAGGCCGCCTTGGAGGAGTCCCTGGCGGACACTGCCACCAAACCCCAACGGAAGGCGGTGGTTCCCAGCAAAGAGGTCGTCTGGGCCTTGGAGGAAGGGGCGGCCCTGTTGGCTACAGGTGCCTCTGGCCCTGATGGCCAGCTGGCTCCTGGGGTGGACCGCCGTCAATTGATGGATGGTTTCATCCTCGGGGTGGTCCGATTTCAACTAGGCTGCAGCGCCCGGTTCAATGATCTTCAACATGTTCACCCCTCTCAACTCACCGTGACCACAGAGACCATTGAGCTTCAGGCATGGCAGACCAAGACAGTGTCTGCAGCCAAGATACGTAAACAACCAGTGCCCCTTATCTGCCCCAAGTTCAGCTTCTCAGCCACTGATTGGTGGCAGGGCCTGGTGATCACCATTCGGAAACTTACAGCATTGCCACAGTTCAAGGGTATGGACTTCCTGATACCCACCATCACCAAGGACTTTCAAGGAGTCATCTGCCGCCCAAGCACAGCTGACCGAGGTCTGCGGTGGCTCAAAGATGCCCTGATGCGCCAAGGCCTTTCCCGTACCTTGGTAGACCCCCTTACGTGGCACTCATTCCGAGTGTTTTTCCCTGACTGCGCCTTTCAGCTCGGAGTCCCCCGCACTCAGCGCCAATATCTTGGAAATTGGCTTACTGAAAGTACAGCTGATGTGTACACTCGTGAGAAACGCAACGTGGTTGTTTCCATCTGGAAACAGGTGGCCAACAAGGTTCCATCCCTCAACCTCCAAGCTGGACGGGAACGTCGGGAGGACCTCAATCACCCCGATTGGGATGACACCAAGACCAAGGTCATGAACTTGGAAGAAGATGAGGAAGACCTCGATGGTGAAGGCGCCTCTGGCCCTGGCGGCCAGGTAGGTGTCAGCCCTTCCACTGGACCGGACTCTGCCTCCTCTAAGGAATGGCAGAAAGTGACGCCCCCAGTTGCTCCCAGAGTTCTGTTTGATGATGATGAAACATCCCTGCGGATCGTCTACAGTGACTGCCGCTCTTTCCAGCTTACCACCTATCGGATCCACCTGTTGAATGACGAAGGCCAGGCTGTTGGCTGTGGCTGGCGGCCTAAGAGCGGAAAAGTCCAGGACTTAAAGAAAGAGGACTTCATCCGGGAGAGAGACCTCTACGGGAAATGTGTGAGATGTTTCAAGAACCACTCCCTTCCCATGTCATGGACACTGGACACCGATAGTATCCTGGATGCCCCGGGAGATTCTGACTCCTCCTTATCATCGGGGTCGGACACTGATGACTCCGTTGACACAGAGTCTGAAAATGAGGGAGTACACCTCCCCGTTGGGCCTGCACTCGGCCAGTAATTCACCAGGAGAGACGGGTAGGGAAGGAGGTGGACAGGAGCCTCCGGCCCTGACCCCCCTCTGGACCGAAGCCGTCCAGGCATCCTGCGGAAATGGCGGGTGTGCCAGGCCGTCCTTCGGAAATGGTGGGAATCTCGACCTGGCACACACATTAAGTCAGGTGGGATACCAAAACTTTTGGAACATAAAACCTGCAAGGCAGGTGTTCGAAACCCAGACACAAGGGAACCAGGACAAACTGGCACCAATCCACTGCGAAAGGAAAAGAGAATGAAGGATTGGTGCATTGAGTCTGTCCTGATGTCAGTCAACTCCCTCTTTCTTGATCTGACATTTTTTCACACTTACATACATTTGATACTTGCATTTAGCTTGCGGTTGCAAGTCATATGTTTGGAATGTTGAACCAAAATGTCCACCGGACATTTTGGCTCAAGCCCGCTTGTGTGAGTCAGTGTTCCACTGGTATTGAAAAACCCACCCTCCCAACCCTGAGTGGGTACCAGAGGAGCCATGGCAGGGATACCGCCGACTGCGCCGGCAAAACCTCCTGAAGAGATCCCAGATGCACAGAAGAATGATGTTGCGAAGTTGACTAAGGGACTGTCGGTGCTGCTCACCTCCAAGCAGATTCCCTGGATTGTCCAAGGTGAGTTGGCCCGGCAGGGCTATGTCACTGTGGAGGACTTAGGAGACCGATGGGACTCCCCCGAACAGGCCCGCACGAATGGCCCCCGAGATCTTTCGTTCACAGATGGCACGAATGGGTTCACTGCTCAGACCTCTCAGTTCACTGCTATGCGCCTCCTGCAGGCGGTTCGAACAGCCCGTCAAGCATCATCGGCCCCAATGGCTGCTCCAGGGGGGGGGAGTACCCAGGCGCCTCAGGCCCTGACTTCCCCCCTGGAAGCGGCCATGGATCGCAGGACCCTGGAGGAGACCTACATGAACGTCTACAAGGTCCCGCGGCCACGTCTGGAGATGCAGGGCAGTGATGCCCTTTTGAAACGGCAAGGCAAGTTCACTGCCAGGGGCGAAGTGGGCTTCATCCAGGTCAAACATCTGGTCAGTGCGCTGCCGGAGGAAGGGGAGCGACCTACCAAGACCAACAAACGATTCACGGTTGATGGATGGGAAGGCCAAGAGGAGGAAGAGATCAGGGCCAACCCTACCTCCAGGAGACACCTGGAACGCATGCACATGGTCTTTAGGACCACACTCTTGATGTGCACCGCAGCGGTGCACATCAAGAGTGTGCCAAGACCAACAAACGATTCACGGTTGATGGATGGGAAGGCCAAGAGGAGGAAGAGATCAGGGCCAACCCTACCTCCAGGCGACACCTGGAACGCATGCACATGGTCTTTAGGACCACACTCTTGATGTGCACCGCAGCGGTGCCTCAGTTCAGCAACCTCAAACTGGACAAGCAGGAACTGGATGAGTGGTATGATTGGTTCTATGGAGAAGACATCGCGGGGCGGCACCCGGCACCATCTGAGAGCATCCTGCTCTATGCAGAGCGGAATGCATGGCGGAAGATCCATGACCTGGTCCATGGGGGCGAGACTCTTAGTGCAGCCCTCAAGCTGGTCCGACAGGACCTGCTCTTCTGGCAGAGGGAGGTCTACGAACGGGTGAGCAAGATGGCCCCCAAACAGGCTATCTCCATGGGCAAAGGCAAGGGCAACTTCAAGTCCAAGGGCAAGGGCTCCCAAATGGTTTGGCAAACCCAATGGTCAAAACCCCGGAAAGGGGAAGGAAAGCAGCCCAGCAATGCCAAATCATCCTACCCGGTGCCGGCCAACATCTACCCTCGTGAACAGAAAGGCAAGAACACCAAGGGCAAGACAAAAGGGAAACCGAGCTGGCCGGCCCACTGGGCCTTCAAGAACCCCAAGAATGTGGCCTACTGCCGCGATGGCCTGCTCTACAAGGCCTGCTCTGGACAATGTGGCAGGTCCCACAACTGCCCGGTGATGGTCAATGGCTGGATCTGTGATGCACCGCCCTCAGCTCACTCCCCTGAGGAGTGTCCACATCGCCCCAAGTGACAGATGGAAGGACCAGGTGCCTCCGGCCCTGATGCCTGTCCCTCTCCACCGGCACCACCCACACATCCCACCACTACCCAGCCCTCTTCAAGACCACCATCTACTACACCTTCACCACCACCGACCGAGACAACCAAGGTGCGGACCAATGAAACGTCTCCACCTGCGGGGATGTTGACACCTTCGCACCAGTCACCCACCTTCAGCTGGATGTGGGACCTTCCGGTTCATCTACGAGATCGACTCCGATGGGAACCCACGGACGTGGATCCAAACCAACCACTGGTGATCCTCTTGCTCTATGCAGGAAAAGACGATGCAGGCTCTCTGGACTCCTGCATCCATGCTTACCACCCACATCTATCACCCTATGTGCTAGCACTTGACACCCGTCGCGACGGAGGTGCTCGAGGACAAGACATCCATCAGCCCAAGCTCTACAACTACTTGTGCACAATGGCTTCAAAGGGAAAGATCCTCTTGGTTTGTGGGGGCCCTAATTGCCGTACTTGGAGTATCCTTCGTTGGTTCCCGAAGCCGGGTGCTCCCAAACCTGTTAGAGGTCGATCAGAGCAACAGGTCTGGGGCCTGGAAGCTCTCACCCCGGAGGATCGGCAAGATGTGGACTCTGATAGTCTCTTGGTGCTCAGGCAGATGTACATCACCTCCCTTGCTTACCAAGGTTTAGAACAACTGTCCGTGCCCCAACGAGGAGGCTCCTTCCTGGAACACCCCCAGGATCCCATGGAGGTGAGCAACAGCCCAGATGCCCACAAATGTTCATCCCTATGGGTGACCAAGGCCTACATCAAGTGGGCCAACAGCCTCCGACATTACCGCATCAAGTTCGACCAATGTGAACTGGGCCAGGTGGCTCAAAAGGCCACCACGCTTTCGACGGATCTGGCTCTCCATCACTGGGATGGCCTCCGGTGCACCCACGGCAAGCATGTGAACAAAGAGAATGTTCAGAGCAGTGACCTTAGCAGATACCCCTGGGCCATGATGCAAGGCTTGGCGGCAGCCATCAATGCTAAGTGCACCCCCATGTTGTCGGCACTTGGGAACCCCCTCACAGACGAGGCTCCTCCCTCGACACCACCAAGGAAACACCGCAAGACCAGATCCACAACACCAACCAAACGCACCAGCCAAGGCAAGAAAGCTATCCAAGCCTTGACTTCGGGTCTGGGCCCAACTTCCTCTCATGCCACCTCGGTGACTGTGAACCCTTCAGCAGGTGCCTCTGGCCCTGAGGGAGGGGGAGCCTCCACTCAGGAAAGCCTGCACTTCGAGGAAGAGATCAAGCAAGCCTTGGAGGCTTCTGACAGACCCACTGTGGAGCCCATTGCTCACGATCAACACCTTCTTTCACCAATGATTTCCCTGCAACTTGCATTCAAATCCAGGCCGATTAGAGATGGAGGCGGCAAGCCGAGTCCAGGACGACTGAATCCCCTTTACAGGCCTACCACATCATTGAAGAAATTGGGCACGGCCATCTTGGCATTGACCTCACCATGGACACCCACAATGGAATGGTCAGTCCAATGTGGGGCCAAACATCACCCCTTCTCTGATCAACTCCTACAAGATATCCGGATGACCTTGGGAGGCACCGCCTCCGACACACCTTCAGAAGGACAACCGTTCTACTTGGACTTGATTCACTCCTTGGCCAAACGAGCACAAGATGTTGACACGGATTACCCTCTCCACCTCCACAAGGGGGTGCCACTGGGAGTCACTGATCCACCTTTGCTCTCACCAGGAGTTTGGCCACTCAAGTCAGAACTTTCCGGAGAGGACGCACCACCTGAGTCCCTTCCCGCTCCCACGGGCAGATCCAACTACTCCTCAGCTGAGGACTTCTCCAGTTTCTTGCGAGCCACCTTCATGGAGGAAGTGGACATGGACATGGTCATTGGTCCCCTCACGGCCCTTGAAGCAGCTCAACATTGTGGATGCTGCCCGGAGGACCTTTGTCCGGGTCCCTTAGCAGCCATCGATGAGGGAGACAAAGTCCGCACCATCTATGACGGCTCATATGGCAAGGCCAACGCCCACATTCAGAATCAAACCCAAGAGCGTACGACAGCGCCCACGGTCTTGGATTGCATCCAGGCCCTTCATTGGCTTCACTCAGCAAGCCACACACCGGCACCAACCAAAGGTGCCTCTGGCCCTGATGGTTGGTGCTGGCCAACCGATCAGGACCAATGGGTCATCCTGAAGGCTGATGTTACTAAGGCCCACAGAAGAGTGAAAGTGCTGGCTAAGGACTGGAGATTTCAGGTTGCCCAACTAGACAATGAATGGTGGATCAACAAAGTGGGCACCTACGGCATGGCCAGTGCACAACTCTACTGGGGTAGGCTAGCAGCACTTCTGCTTCGCCTCGTTTACCACATTTTCCCCCAGGTGGACTGGGGATTCGTCTTCGTTGACGACTTCTGTTGGCTCCTTCGCCAACCCACATCGGGGACCCTCATTGGGAACACCTCTCAGCTGGAAGAAAACCCACTTGGCTGAGATCAACACATGGCTTGGCTTTGTGGTTCACCCGAACATTCCCCAGGTTCAAATGGCGGCTCCGAAACATGTCATTGTCATGGAGCTCCTCACCCAACTCATCGAAGACAAGGTGTTCACTGCCAAGGAGATCGAGAAAGCTTTGGGCCGGATCCAGTGGGCCACTGCAGTTTGCCCTTTGACCAAGAGCTTGATGCAACCCTTCTGGGCCTGGAAGATGGCTGTCACGAGCTCAGGTCGACCGCCAAAGTTCGTCCGGCTCTTGGCTCTCTTACTCCAACACCTGTTCACCAGACCATACAAGCAACTCTCCCCCTACTTACCCAAGAGCACGTGGTGGGGGTGCAGTGATGCAAGTGCCTCCTCTGAAGGCCAGGCCTTCATTGGGGGATGGCTCTCCAGCCAACCCGACCCTGGTAAGGACACCGTTTGGTGGTTCCACATGGAGATCACGCCTCGGGAATTTCCCTGGGCCTTTAAAGAAGGGGATCCCAAGAAGCGGATTGCAGCCTTAGAGCTCTTTGCCACCCTGATCCTTTGCCACTCCATGCTTGACCACCAAGGCCATACTACATCCCATGTTCGATTGCCGGTGGGCAGTGAACATGGCTTCTAAGAAGCCCCATACAGCAATCCTCCTCATGGAGTTGATCCTGACGTTGCACACTTCAGGCAGCTCCCTTGCTCCATCTCATGTTCCTCGTGAACTCAATCAATGGGCAGATGAACTCACACACACCGACTTCGTGGGCTTCAATTCTTCGCTTCGCATCGATGTGAAGGCATACTTGGCAAAACTTTTGCTCGTCCCACGACTACGACCTGATGGCCAAGTTGATTTCACAGATTCTTCCACCCAAAACCCCGGAACCGGGTTCGGTGGACTGTCCTGTTTCCCTTGGTTGAGGCCCCTATCAGGAGCCTCTGACCCTGAGAAAAGGGCCGACCAAAAGTTTTGTACAGGATAGGTGGGAATCTCGACCTGGCACACACATTAGGTCAGGCGGGATACCAAAACTTTTGGAACATAAAACCTGCAAGGCAGGTGTTCGAAACCCAGACACAAGGGAACCAGGACAAACTGGCACCAATCCACTGCCAAAGGAAAAGAGAAGGAAGGATTGGTGCATAGAGTCTGTCCTGATGTCAGTCAACTCTCTCTTTCTTGATCTGACATTTTTTCACACTTACATACATTATGTGAAGTTCGAAACTGGAACGTCATGGCAAATTGATACCGTTCCTGAACCTAACGTTTATCCTGTCACCGTGCAAAAGCATGCATGGTTTCTCGATCACCAACGTAAGCGCCGACAGCTTCGCATTTGGCGGAAGCAGTTTCCTCTCGCGCCAGGCTTTGCGATTACTGCGCACGTTGCTCAAGGCCAAACCATTACAGAGGGCGTCATTGCAGACCTCTGCCTTGGATATGCTGCTAACCCTTTTACAGCGTTCGTGGCAGTGACCCGTGTCAAAGGCAGAGAATATCTTCTCATCTATCGTCCTTTTGAAGCTGCTCCCTTTCAGAAGGGTGTTGGTCTCGGACGGGAATTGCTCCTCCGTCATCTCCGACAGGAGCACATCGATTGGAAAGCCCTCCTCGCCAAATATTGTGAAGAGCGCCCGTGTGCAAATTGCCACGAGCGCAAAAATTCGGACGCGTATACCTTTGGACAATGGAAACGTGATGACTCGAGCCGCGTGTGCCGAGAATGTAGTCGACGACATGCAGCCGAGGGATGCCCATGGCAGTGTCATATATGCAAGGGTTGGTATCCGGAAACGCAGTTCCCGGCAAAGCACCAGCGACGTCAATGCAGTTTTTATCGAGTGTGTTTAACTTGCGAGGATACGAAACCATGCTCCCGGTGTGGGCAAAAAAAACCTGAAAATGCTTTCGGCCCTCTTGCCTGGCGAGCTCGTCACGCTGATCGGCGCGTCTGCAAAGCGTGCGCGAACAAGGTGCGCGGACAGTGGGCCTGTGCAACCTGCGCGCAACGACTTCCCATCCACATGTTTACTGTGTGGCAAAGCGGCCGTGCGTCCAAACAAGATGGTGCGCAAAAATGCAATGGGTGTGTGTCCAAAGCCGTGGCGCGTCGTTTTGCGAGATCCACAATTGTGCGGTTGAACCGCGCCCGTGCGCGTCTTGCAAGGTCGTCCCCAAAGAAAATTGTTGCCGTCTTTCCGGCAGACACCCGGCAGCAAGTCAACGCACGACAGGTTGCGACTAGTCTTCCTGGGTCACAAGAGCCTGCCGAGAAAAAGCGCAAGAGGCAGGAAAACGATCCCAAAGCGCAACAAAGAATCAAACGAAGCAAGACAGAAAAGGTAATAATGATCAATGATGATTAATCTATAGTGATCGATGATTAATAATGATTAATAATGATCTACAATGATCAATGATTAATAATGATTAATAATGATCTACAATGATCAATGATTAATAATGATTAATAATGATCTACAATGATCAATGATTAATAATGATTAATAATGATCTACAATGATCGATGATCAATAATGATCAATGATGATTAATCTATAATGATCGATGATTAATAATGATTAATAATGATCTACAATGATCAATGATTAATAATGATCAATGATGATTAATCTATAATGATCGATGATTAATAATGATTAATAATGATCTACAATGATCGATGATCAATAATGATCAATGATGATTAATCTATAATGATCGATGATTAATGATGATTAATGATGATCTACAATGATCAATAATGATTAATGGGTTCCCTCATGATCCCTCAATCAATAATGGGTTCTTCGACCTCGCCCTGTGAGATGCTGCTGGGAGGCGGGAGAATGTGTAGATTTCATCGCTCAGCCAGCGCCAGGTCAAGACCAACAGGATCCACTGGTAAGAGCCATTGCCAGGCAAAGCATCTGGGTCCATGGGTGAGCTGTGGGATGTATGGTTGCACCGTGGAAAGCAAGGGGGATTCACTGAATACTATGGATACATATCATCCAATCCATGGTGGGATTCACCGAAAAATGCTGATCGTGAAGATGAACGTGGATTGAGAAAACCACTGAAACATACTGAAACTGTGGGTCCCCTGAGCCCCCTGTGGATGAATACACGGTGGCATGGCTGGTTGCAAGCGGATGCGAGCGGTTCCCATGCCTTGCCCCCAGCATTTAGCCAGCGACCGCCTCAGGGTCAGAGAAGACGTGCACTGTGCCATTGCTTTGCTACCGCTGTGCGCCACGCCACTTGGAGCAACCAGGAGGGGCCCCCAGTTGCTAGCTAAGCAAACTAACTAGCAGTTATGGTTAGGGTAGTAGATGTAGGGTATATCGGCTATAGGCGGCTATAGCATTCTCATAGCTACAGTTATGGTAGCTATAGTAGTAGGTGTAGTTCACTGGCAAATGTTAACCAACTTTTGAGGTTTGGAAGTCCAACCTTGTAGGGAA
>VSDK01025813.1:129439-158516 GCA_009767595.1 Symbiodinium kawagutii | reverse complement strand
ACCCTGATACTCCAGCCCTGGCACCATCTTTCCTCTACCCTAAATGGCAATCAAACATAGCAATGGAAAATGGCGGTTTTCTTGACAGGAACAGTTGAAAAGTGGTGGATGATCCATTGCTATGTTATGCTGGTGGAGAGGAAAGCATATGGATTCCCTACTTTGAGCAACGTTGTGTAGGAGGAGGAGGGGATTGGATTGCTCAAATGATGTAAGTAGTTGAGAAGAATGACTTATGCAGGGAATGCTTGCTGACAAGGAACCAAATGGACAGCCCAAATTGGAATGCAACTTGTTGGAGGTGGAATTGGCGATTGAGACAGCCAATAGAGCTCTAAGCCAATAGACAACATAAAAAACATAGACGCAGTCCAGCATAATCATGGGCAAAGTCAATATGATTTGAACAGCTGCTCCACTTGACCACTTTCCTTCCTCCCGAGCCGCGGTTTGAAACCGCCTCCCCACTCTGAAACGGCTCCCTTCTTTGGCTGCAGCTAGGCATCCTTTCAACATGATGCGCGTCCTTCAACTTGGAGGTGGGGGGCGATGGACCCTGCCGGATGAGTTGGAGACTGGTAGATCCATATTATCATGGCTAATGGTGGTTTGTAAGGTGTAACTACTGGTCACCATGGGGATAACAACACCAACAATAATAGCATTTAAAAAACATAATCCAGATAGTTTAAATCAACATATTCTTCATGACCATTATGAATTATTACTTGGCCCTCATGAACCACATTTTTTGACAATTATTAACCACTGATGGTCTATTTATACTGGTCACTAAGCATGTGGTTGATGATGATTGGTCATGGTCGATCCAGCTCTTGACCACAAGGGGTGAATTCTTGCAGATCCTGACAAGCTGCGGAAAATCCGGGGGGGTTACATGAAAGTGGGAAGTGTACACTCTCTTGGATGTTTATTGGGAGTCGTCCCTTATCGGCACACTGATGTCATAGCTGGCAGCTGAGGCATTCATTCTTTGCTGGCGCTCCTGGCCGATTCCTCGTCACTTACAGCGCCGGGTGGAGAAACTGCTGCAGAACTATCAGATGCGGAAGTTTCGGCCATGGTCCTCATGGTGCTTTGCGTCCCTGGGCTTGGAACGGTGGTCTGGAACCACGAGGGGCCGACCATTTGATGAATAGTGGGCACCAGCGTCACATCTCAATTTGGGCATGTTATGGTATGTTTATGTCACAATGATGTCATCGGTGCATGCTGCTAGCTGGCACTGCTAATGCTTACTTTGTTGTTTGATTGGTCGGTTGATTGGGGAACCCAGGTTTCTTCTCAACCAATAATATCAATCATCTCATTGATGTTATCACTTGGCTTGTGCCAGCTGACGCTGTCAATGCATCAATGTCAATACATCGATTGAGATCAATTAATTGTTCCAACATCATGGGACATGTGTATTTTGATTTATTTGTCAGTCCATCAAAAGACTGGTTTCACTCAATTGTCAATGGTGCAACCAAGGCCATCGAACATCGCCAAATTGTTTTTGTTTCTTATCTTTCAGTGCGTAACATCATCCGTGAATATCATGCACAATGAATGATCACAAATCATTTATCATCAAGGCGTGTTGGTTGATAATGACCTAATTTGACCTATGAATCCATCGTTTGGTCGTTTGTCCCATTGGTGGTATATGGTGGCTTCTCAAAATAGCATCCCTAAAATCATCCCCTTTTATCCACCATTTGAAGTGAGAAATTATGAAAAACATCCCATGAAATCCCCCTATCCACTGGTGCTACCCATGGTGACCATTCACCTCGCTGAATGGTCACCAGTGACTTCTGCCCTGGCATCGACTCGCCTAGGCCTCCGTGTCGATCCGGCAATTCTTGGTGTCCCAGGGCATCTTCGAGCTGCTGGCTGTGGCCATCAGGTGCTGGTCCAGCCTCCGCGCGCAGTAGATGGCCGCCTCGTGGGTTGGTTTGTTCGTAGTGGATATTTCTTGGTTTCTCAAAAGTAAGGAGCCCCGAAAAATGGTTGGTTTATTATACTACAGATTGTGAATATTGGATGATTTTGGGGGTCCGAATTTTGAGAAACAGCCATTTGCAGTTAAGATCATCTTTACTATGAACAAACCAATTCCAACTAGCTAGGGTGTTTCATAAGGGTTAGGGTTTACAAACCTATAGGTCAGAATTAGGGACCTCGAGCAAACCAACACTAACTATATATAACGAGGGTGTTCAATTAGGGTTAGGGTTTGCAAACCTTGGTCATGATCATCATTAGGGGTTTTCAAGGGTGGTTCCGAACCACTAACTAGTCAACAAGATTGGTTTACCTACTTGGATTATTTGCAACAGTGATTCGTTAACAACTGGCTGGTGGTTCCATCATTAGGCGGTCTCAAGGGTTACAGCCATTAATCGTCAATGATAGAGTGATAGAGATTAAACCCACAATAGTGATGGAACAACTGCTTCCTGGTGGTTTTCAATTTTTTCAAACTTCCCTAATATTCAGAGAGAGTGGTTGGTCGACCAATATTTGTCAAACGGCTTGAAGCCACCAACCAGTCAACTTTTTAACTTGGGAAGGTGAGGATATGGATATAGAATGGAAGGTATGTGTATATATGATATATTTGGATCATGTTTGATATATCGGAGGCCAGGATAAACTCAAAGCCATCCTGAACATCAATCAACTGTCTTTGAATCCAACCAGTATTCTTGCTGTTACATCATCAGTCTCATCTTTCCGACCTTGGGGGCGAGAAGCCGACTCTGTCCCAATCCTTTGTCGGGAAGTGTCGCCCAAGCCATGGCCATCAACTATCATTGATAAATCATGCATTACCTGTATTGCCCATCAACCATCATCACTGACCAGCACGAAATTATGATCTACCATCATTATTTTTGGGCGACGCACTGCTCACCAACAAAATCTAGCCATTACAATCCATCATTGGCCATCATAGGAATCATAGGCCATCATTACCCAAAATTATCAATCATCATGAGCCATCATAAATCATCACAACCATCGCTTCGCCACCATTATCGACAATCATCAACCATCATTAGCCAGCACGCACCAATACGAACCATCACTATTGATGTGACCGTCAACCAGTGTCAACCACTACAGATCATCACCAGCCATCGTTAGCCATCACTAATCCTCATGAACCATCACAATTCATGATCAATCATCATTTAAAATATCCTCAACCATTAACGTCACTACAATTAGCCACATGAAGTTCAAGCATCAGCCATGAGTTGATCATTCATTGATTAGCTCTACCACTCATGAACACTAGAAACGATTTCGTTTTAGCCAGATTTAAGTACTACATGAGTGGTTTTACCACTAGTTCTACCACTAGTTCTACCATATTTAACCACCATAAAGGCCATCATGGCCCGCCCATCCTGGCTGCACCTGATCCGCGTGGAGGCACCCCACCAGCCATCGACAGCTGCAGATCCACTGCGGCCTGGTGCTGCGACTGCAACGGGATCTGCGGCATCGAAAGTGGCAGCAGCTGCACCAGGTTTTGGCGGAGCCTTGGCGATGTGAAGTCTGAATGGTTGAGGGCTGAGGGTTGATGGATGTTGATGGTTGGTGATGGATGTTCATGGTCAGTGATCATTTTGATGATTAATGATCATGTTGATGGTTAGTGATCATGTTAATGGATGTTACTGGTTTGTGATCTTGGGCTACTGATCATCTTGATGGTAAGGGATGGATGTTGATGGTAAATAGTAATGGTTAATAGTACTGGTTAATAATTGGGGGCAATGGTTGAGGGTTGACCACCAAGGGTTATAACCAGCTAATGGTGGCTTATACCGGGGGGATACTAAGCAACGACAGTGGTTGATGGATGTTGATGGTTGGTGATCATGGGTCAGTGATCAGTTTGATGCTTAGGGAAGGATGTTGATGGTTAATTATGATGTTGATGGTTAGTGATCATGCTAATGGTTTGTGATCACGTTGATTGTTAATGATAGTGTTGATGGTCAATGAACATGTCGATGGTTAGTGATCATTTTGATGGTTAATGATCATGTTAATGGCAAATGGTCATGTTGATGGTAAATGATCATGTCGATGGTTCAGGCTTAAAGGGTTGATGGCAACAGGTGAACCAGTGAATGGTCAGTACCATGGTGAATGTTTAACCAGGGAAGCCATCGATCATTTGCAGCCAAGATGGTCAACCGTGAGCCATCAGAATGACCACTATGATTCGTCAATGCAAACCCTGGATTAGTAATCCCTAGGTTTACTAATTGGGAGGGTTCGATTTCTATGGAAACCCAAGGCTTTTGGCGGATACCCCATATAAATCAACCAGGGGTTTATTTATCCAGAGTTGGCATTTATTCTTTAGCCAGTTAATTGTTAATGGTTAACCAGCCAAGGATCCATGTTAGTTTGTTTAATGGTCATCAGCTATCACAATAGGTCAAGAGACTTTCAATGATTCTTGATCACGGTGGTTTAACTGGCTGTTAATTGTTAATGGTTGATCAGTTCAAAACAGTTCATAACCAGTTGGCAACAACCTTGAACCATAAGGACGGATGCTTAAATGCTGGTTGACAATGATGGTAAAGTAATGGTTAACCATTTAGCTTGCTAAACAATCATAATCATGGTTACTAGCTGTCGGTTGGGAGGGAAGTGGTTCGGAGTAAGCGATATCCCTTTAAAGAGGGAGCGGGCACAGGGGCTACCAGGAGTGGCCGCGAACGAAATGGTAGCAATGTGGGGCACCCCCCAACCATTGGATGTTTCGAGGCTCGAATCCTGAGATGTTAACGTTTGGCATGCAGAAACTTGCACTTCTTTTCTGCTCAAATTCGGGAGGTGAGGAAAAATGTGTCGGATGAGCTGTTATTTGTGGCTTTGCATGTTGAACTTATGAAGCCAAAGATCCCAAGAACAGTCAACAGAGCTTGTTTGAAGATCAGTCTGCATCGGCTTAGGGAATTGGTGTAGAGCGTAATTGCTCACCAGTGGCGCATCTATTTTGACCAGAGCTGTTTGTGGACCTGACGTCACTGGCAGGTGACCTTTATGTTGGCTATATGTTTTACGACTTGGCTGAAGGGGCAGATCAGACCATCAAACGTTTCAACAGTCCCAAGCTTGCTTGCTCCTTCAGGCTTACCCGACTTATCCAAAATGCATTGACGAGATCCGTTCCCTACTTGGGTGTGCACATCTACTTCGCAAAATTCTCCATGGTTTAGTTTAGGAATTGATTGGCCCATTTTACAACGTATGGCTACGGTTTCATTGTGAGCTATCCCAGTGAACGACCAAGGATTGACCATGGTCATGTTGCGCCACGACGCACCCAGGAACAGTTGGAAGACCTGTTGCAGCGGCCCGATGGAGCACTGAGTGCTCAAGCGGCGACTTGACCGAACCATGGGCAGGTGAAGGTCTCGGGGAAGACATGCAAAGATTGGTCACTGGGTGTCGCCGGTTTGCGATCTTTGTATGGTTTTATTTGTCCATTCTGATTTATGATGTCATCCAGTGTCATGTCACATTTAGGTTTATAATTTTACAATCATGATTACATTATTGTTGTTTTTTCATATTCATGATTGATTGTGATTTGTATTTTCCATATATTTATACATATATGTATATATTTAATTGTCATTATGATTGGTATAAATGATGGTTTGTATACAAAAAAGCGGGCTGCGGGTGGAGCTCTGCCACCATCTACTGTGCATCACCTGGCCTTGGGTGTTGGGGCTGGTGGTGAGCTGCAGGGCCACGGTGTGGCCTCACTGAAGTACGGTTCAGCTTATCAGGGGAAGGAATATCCTCAACTACTTATGACATGCCACTGGCTCGTAGATGGTCAATGTACGGATTTATGGTGGTCAATGATGGTAAACCTAACTAGTTGGGGGGTTGGAGCATTTTTTATTTCCCAAAAGGTTTAGGGTGTTCGATTGACAGGCATAGTTGGCAGGTGGGTTTGAAACCACCAGCCACCGTAATGATCACTTTCAAGTGCGTTCTTTACCATTATTCAGTAAACCACTAATGAACCACTAATGAATTACCAAGTAAGCCAATGCGAACCCACATTAGCCAATGTCAATCACTAACTAGTCAAGGCCGATGTCAAGTCCAAAAGATTCAGTCAGAGTGGTTGCGTCAGTTGAGGCCCCCAGGGGTTGAAAATCCCTAGGTTGCAGCAGCTAGCGCTGCATCTTCTCCTTTCTTGTCGTTGGAGGACGCCCTGGGGGCTGGGTTGACCAGGAGCTTTGCCGTTGGCAACTGCTGCACGAGAGCTCCGAACATGTTCGTTCCATTCAAGTCTTTGGTATGTGAATTAATCATGATGTATCATTATCCAGTTTGTCAACTTGTTCTTTCATTAGCCGCTGTTTGTACAAGTGTGCCTGCACATGCGAAATCTACCAGCATGCCGACCTATTCCAATCGATCGCATAGCAGGCTATAGCAACGAAACATGAAGCCTACTTTGGACAGTAGTTGATTTGCATCTCCAGATTGCAAACATGTTGCATAGATAGCTTTCCCTGCTTCCAAAGAAGTCCACTGACACACTGGTTATCCTATCATTTCCCTGCCGTATCTTTGCCAATCTTTGCCATTTATGCCAGATTATGTCTATATATACATGCCTATGTGCTATGTCTATGATATGTTTTTATTATGCATGCTTACGTGCACGATTCCATCCCAAAGCCATCTGACACATCCGTGGCGGGCACCGCCGACCTGGAGGCGTTTGCTCCGGTGCTGCCCCCACTGCTGCGCAACGCAGCGCCGGAAGCCTTCAAAGCCCTGTGTGCGTCGCTGGCTCTGTCGGCATCGCATCATGGCAGGCATTTTTTGGGTGTCCAACCAGTTGCATCATTATTGATCATCATTGGAAAGGGTATTATGATAATGAAATACAAATAATCATGAAATAGAAATAATCATTAGTTGATCTATTCATCATCATTAATCATTAGTTTAACTATTGAAAATCATTATCAAGTGAATTTGATCTTTAGTGATCATCATTTTTCATCATCATTTTAGCATTGAGCATCACTGACCATCGTCTAGCCTCATAAATCATGAAGCATCACTAAACAAGTTGATCGATCACCATCGTTTTCACCATCACTACCCAGAACCCCAGCCATGGTGAATAATAGTTGATATTGGTTGTGATGATGGTCCCCAATGGTTGATCATGGTTAATTAATTAATGAATAAGAATGGTGTTTGATGATGAATAAGAATGGTTTTTGATGGTTAGTGATGATTGATAATTGTTAGTGGCTTTTTCAAGGCCTAATATTGATGAATCTTAACCATAATCAATCAACAATCAGTTCATCATTATCAGTCAACCCGTTAACCCATCATCTTTACTTCAAGGCAACGAACATAAGGTTATAGTGGAACCAAGCCATAATCATAAGGCTGCCAACCAAGCCATAATCACCATTTTTAGATCCACCAAGCCATAATCACCATCTTAGCCATAATCATCAATGGCTAGGTTAGTTGGCTTCAATCCTATAGCTTCAATCTACCATCTTAAGGTGAGTTTCACCATCTAAAGCACGGCAGGTGCCAGTTCCAGCGCCGGCCACCGAGGAACACAGCGCAGCTGAGCGTGCTGAACGTGCCACGGCTGCTGTCGCTGATGCCGGTGGATCCGCCCAAGGCCTTGCGCGACGCGGGCGGACAACGCCACGGTTGGCGGGTGTGTTGAGTGTTAAACAACCAGCTGGTTGGTGGTTTCAAAGAAATGGTTCAACCAAGGGTTATAACCAGCTCATAATGGTTAAACTAATAGGGGATACTAACCAACAATAGTGGGTAAACAACTATACCTGGTTGGTGGTTTGATTCACATTTTTTTGATTATTCCTAGTAGTTAATAGCAAATGGTTATTTTTCGTAGGGGTTGAAACCACCAACCAGATGGTTGATGATGGTGAAGACAGGAACACCCATGATAATGATGGTGAAGTATTTGGTTTAAGCTATTAAACGTGATGGACAATGTGCCAACTATAGGAGTGATGTATTTTTCTTTTGCTAAGTTGAACATGGGCAAGCCAAGAGTAGCCATGAACAAGCATTTGTTGATGGTGTAATTACTTTAATCCCATGTTCGCAATAGTTAATGGATGGTTGGCATCGTCCATGACGGTTCAAATGACGGCTGCTGGTGGACAAAAGAGAGATGGCATCCGACAATGCAAGAACAAAACAACATAGGGTGAACGATGTGAATGTACTGTTTGATCGGACATCATGTCCTTGAAAATCTCATAACAAGCTTGATCAGTAATGATAGTATTGTCATGGCGGATAGTATCAGTGGCCAACGGTGGGTATCATGACCGCTTGTAAAGACAGAACATATTGACCAACAATAATTAGGAGTTTAGTGGCCAAGTGGATTGCTAAGACTTTGCTTAGTATTAGTGGACAATGGTAGGCAGTGGTGAATTTGCAATTTGTTAAAACATGCGGGATTGCACCTAAAATCAGCAGTGTTTCTTGATGATGCATCCAGGTTCGGGCAAATGGGGAACTGATCAATGCGGATAAACAGTGAGGTGCATGTGTGCATGCACTTCAGCATCCACTGCATGCTTCACAGCCTTTTGTCGTTCATATCGTGGGAACACATAGCATTTTCTAAGTGTGTGAAACAAGTATCCATGCATTGTTTCTCAAGGCATCATATTCGAACATGTGCGTGTCGATTGGCGTATCTAAATAGCAGATATGATGAAGCTGCTCATGGATGGATAGAATCAAATTTCAACAGCTTGGTTTGGCCGCACAGTTTGGAATACCTTCTATTCCAGCATGATAACGTGAGCAGTGCATTTGAAAGTTTGAAAACTATCGCATGTGCTGCCCTGCGTTTGCACATGTGGAGAATATCTCGGTTTGCATTTATATGAGTTTTTTGTGTCTGAAGATCGTACTTGCATTGCATTCACGTGCATAAATTTGTGTATGTGTGCTTCTTATTTGCTTATGATTTCATCAGAGACAATGTGAGGGTCAATTTCTCTCATTCAAATTGTTCAAATCGAAACAATTGAATTTGTTGAATTCCCTCTGAATATGCATTTTATTATCAGGCTTTCCTTTAAAAAAAATCTACATCCACCTTATCAACTCAGACTATCAGATTATCCGATGATCAACTCATACTATCTATTCATTTGCCTCTTCCTTAGCAACCAGCTGGACCATCCGGGGCAGGACATTCTCTTCCACAACGGCGCCTGCTGCGCTCTGGCGCTGTGCAGCCGCACGGCGGCCATGACATCTCTGTGTCGGCCCTGGGTGGTGAGCAGTGCCATGGACCCTTGGTGACTGCCCAGCGGGGGTGATGCGGGTGGGGTCACACCGGTGGCGTTTTTGAAGGGTTGATGAACCATGGTTCGCCAGCAAGGTGTTTCACCAGCCAAGGTAGTTTATCATGGTTACTATGTTTTCTCGACTTTCGTGCTATTTGAGTCTAGCCCGGAGTTCTTACTGATGGTTAATTGTAGTGAATGACCAACCGTGAGCCAACCAGTAGTTGATAATTATTCACCATCATTAAGTACTACTTGCCATGATTCGCCCCTCATCATCAATCATGAGCAATCATTTCATGATTGAGCCAGACTGTTCGTAGACATGGACAGAATTGTTGGTGGCCAAACATGTCCACCATAGGGAGTTGCAGCCTCATGTAAGTTTAACATGTCTGTGAGGTGCCGAAAAAACGGCTGGAACTCATTTTGCTTGCATGCACCGGGAGTTTTGTATCCCAGTTTATGTCTGCATCACGCCCTTGCCGAAAGTTGTTGTTTCCTGCCTGTACTTCCCTTCTCGTGCAGTTGACAATACCAACGTTTCTCAGCTTCAATTGTGGGAACCTTTGATGACCTTTGGTGATTGCTCAGTTTGCCGCAACAATGTTCACGCAACACCGCGTCCTTTCACGTTCACATCACCATTCCCTCAGATGGAGACACCCCTCGCACTTGGTAGAGACTTATTGAAGGATCACTTCAATGGTAAGTGTCGAAGGATGCTGGTTGGTGACCCATCCCCATATAATCACACTGCAGTGGATAGAATATCAAGTTGGACCATCGTCAAGAGGAAAGCTGCTTGAAAGGTTTTTTGACCGCGCCCTTCCACATATGCTGCGGCATATTTTACCGGGAATATATGCTTCTAAACCGATTTGTTTATCCACCTGCAGAAGCTCTCAAACGGTGAACCGGCTGTGCATTGTTTGTCAATGATGCTCTTGGTTGAAAATATAAGCCTCCTGGATTAGATAGAAGGTTCCCTATCTATTTTCAATATTCAGACAACGGGATTGTCTCTCAACTGGATCCAGCATCGCAGAATTGTCGTTTTCGCCAGCCTGCTGATAGAAGAAACTCCGTTTGGCTGACCACTGGTAGAGGTCATGTTTGAAAGACTGCGCCGTGGTCAGATTTGTCGGAGCCCTGAAGATGAACTAGGTAACCCATGCGACAGCTATAAGAGTATCTTGGTTTGGCCAACCATTTTTCCCATTATCCACCATTATGGGCCATTTACCAACCTGAAGTAACGATGATGTTAACCAAAATCCGTGCTAACGTCACAACCTGATCTTCACGGTGATAGGTAGAGAGTGGTGGTTGGGTTGCTTTTAAAGTCCACAGTCGCTTGGTGTGACATGTTAAATTTTAAGGCCATTATCAACCCCAATCTGACTTGCAGTCAATTGCAATCACCATTTTTGCCATTATCAGCCATTGTTTGTCATCAACTAACATAGTCAGCCATCATCAGCCATCATCCGCCATCATCCGACATCATCCGCCATCATCCGCCATCAACTCACATAGTCAGCCATCAACTCACATCAGCCCCCTAACAAAAATCCTCGAACTTCCGCCCTGGGCTGCCGTTCAGGCGGCCTTGACACCAAGGCCTTGCTACGGAGTGCCATGAGTGGACCCTGCCTCCACTTGAAGGAGCTCAGGGTGACCTTACCCTTGGCCAAAGCCGTGTCTTGGACCAGCATGCGACCCTGGCCATGATCAGAACGGGTGATACCTAGAAGGATGGGAAAATTTATGATCAAAAATCGGACCATGATCGGAAACTGGTGGTTTATCAGAAGATAGTGGTATAACAAACAGATTTGGTGATTTATCGGTTTTCTTTGTTGCAGTGCGCTACCCATAGTGCAGTGGGGTTCGCCGCCAACGTGCCACAGAATGCCACAGACTTCGCTGCCACACCGAGATGTCCGAGCAGCCTGCGGAGATCCTTTCAGAGCTCAGCTGCGAGGTGGAGGAAAAGATCCGCATGAAGAGGACAACCAGGCCGCGGTTGTGCCGGGGGTTTACCCTGCTGCTGTTGATGCGGAAAGTGATGATTGGTCAGCGTTGCCGAGAAGCCTGTGACCTTGATTGTGCCCATGCAAAGTTGATGTAAGTTGACTCATGGTGTCCCACACAATGCCAGGAGCCATCCATGCAGGCAAAATGTTCAGGAATCCACTGATGGTAAACAAGTTGATGGTAAGCCCAAGGATGACTTATTGATGAAGGATGCTGTGGACTGTAGACAGGACCTGCTCAGTGCTTGATCCCAATCACCCAAGAGCCACTTAGCTACCACGAATCGGGAAAGTGCTTTGGTGAATAGCCCCCTACTGTCACCATAGGGTTAGTGATGGTTATTGTTTCCCAATTCATTCGGCAGTAAGTGTTTGATTTCTCCATCAGTCACTGCCGCTTGACTTTGCATAGCCTGGGCCCCACCAAGCACTGCAACATTCTCACCAGGATGAGAACCGCCAAGTGCAGGTTCATCCCAATTACGAATACGACCGTTGCTACAGTTGCAACCCACTAGCGTTACAAGCTTAAGAGACGTACTAATGTTGGTTTCTGATTAGTGTAGCCCCCCCTAAAGTAATGAAAATAGATGAAACCAACAGGTAGATACTAATAAGAAACCAACATTACTGATCATGTTCATCAGTCAGACATAGTCAAACCATGTGGTCATATGGTCACGAACCTTTCTTTTCATCACTCACAACATCAATGCTTCCAACATGAGCAACCACATTTATGGCTCAACTATCACTCAATTACCCTTAAAACATAATAAACAAAAATACACATCTAAAAAAAACCAAAACTTGTAATTTTGAAGCTTGGAATGCTTCCAAGATGCCCATGGTCCCCAGCTGCCCCGTGGCAGGAGCTTCGGCAGCACCTGGCGCACCGCCACCCCGGAGCCCGATGCGCCGGACGGGGACCCCGTGGCGCTGCGCAGGCAGCGGCTGCTGGGGCTGGCGCAGCGCTGGCCCGTGGAGCTGATGGCGGCATCGCCCAACTCGGCAGAGTTCCAGGAGCAGCTGAGTTGGGGTTGGGGTTGGGGTGTTGGGGTGGAAGGGTAGGGTTGGGGTTGGGTTGGAAGGGGGGTTGGGGGTGGGGTTGAGGTTGGTGGATCCTGGTTGATCTTGGTTGGAACTGGGAGTTGGCCTTTGGTTTTGATCTTGGAGTGGGTGCACAGCTCGGGATAGGCTCGTTTGGAACAGAATTGGGCTGAGAGTCATTTTCCGGTGTCACTGTTTTGTTGCTGGCCACATCGTAAGCTCATGGGTCAACCCTGGTGCATTTTTGACCAGGAGAAACCGCAGTTACGAGTGGAGATCTTTGACGATCATACGGAACTCTTTCTGGCGCTCTCTTTGTTTCCAGTTTCTTGGCCACTTGGGTAACCCCTTCCCCAGTTTAGTTTGGCAATGCCACATGGGGTCAAGACACTGTATCCCTGGTTCCCCTATCATAACCATTGTTGCTTCATATCCCCCATCCTTGTTGGTTGATATTAACTCATAGCCACATGCATTTTTAAATATCTTTTCCTTCTATTCTGTGGCGGCCTCCATGGCATTGTGCTCCCGCTGATGTAGCGGGGTTGGTGCTCAGGTTTGCAAATGTCACGATCCTTGCGTGGCACTGGAAGGGCAGATGGGCTTTTGGATCTGCGAATGTCCACAGGAGCCGCTGCTGCATCGGCCCCGTTGCTACTGAGTGCTTGTTGATGGGGAAGATTGCCTGATAGAATAGGGGCGTTTTTTGAGGGCAAACTACGAATTGTTTTTGCAGAGCTGACTCAATGACATGTTACTCTTCAACTAGTTGGTTTGATGTTATTTTGTTGGGGTGCTAACCTTCCAATAACAAAGCATATGCTGCACCGGATTCTATGCGGCGTGTACGATTGGCAGATGAGTCCTCACTGTATTTGGTATCCGTTCTGATTGGCTCAATTAGAACTGAATAAACCAATAAAACAATGAACATATCCGTTCTCTTTGGCATATGTGGGCACAATTACATAGCTCTCAAAGCTCAAAAAAGAGCACATGGGGTACGCAAATGGCCCGGCAAGCCTCGTCTCCGCTGTGAAACCAGGAGTTACTGCTGGGATGTTTGTCCTTGAAGAAACCAACAAAAATCCTGCAAGTTGATGGGTAGCCCTACAAGGTGAAGCCCCTATAGTTATAAATTGCTTAAGATTCGCCATGAAATGATGGTCTTATCTACTATTACTAAAGGGCCCCACCCTGTAGGTGAAGGACTTCCAGATCCAGCCCTTCCTCCGGAAATGCTTGGTGCGGCCAGGAACAGAAGGACGAGCACCAACTGGACCTCAAAGCTGCTGTGCACGTCTCCGCTTCCGGTGGCTCCTTGGAGGGTTCCGAACACCTGGTCTCAGTGCCTTGCCGAACACGAAACTCGTGGTGCGCGGTGAACTCGGGGACTTCAGTGAGGGCCATGGCGGCGAACAGTTCGCCATGCCGGAGATGGTTAGCTTCATGGGATCACCACACTTGGCCAATCAGTTGGTGGAAGTACATAGAATTACCAATGGATTTTGGCTGGTGCAGTGTGGTTTTGTGTCCCTGTCGGCGAGTCAGGTGTTGTGGCAATGCTTTTGGTTCTTTCCGAAATGGTTGATGTCGTATGCCAAGAATATCCCAAGTTGAGAATATCCCAAGATTTTGACGGTTGATAAGCCCTCTTTCCGATGATTAGCCATGACATCCCAACATCGAAACTGGAAGGTTTCTTTCTCATCATTGGTTCAGTGGCACTTGTCATTATAGTATCCCAAGAGTTTTGCTCGAATGTTTGGCATTCATTATCCCAGCTACTATTGGTATGTATCCCAAGTGGTTGTGCCTTCCCCATCCCAAAGCTGCAGCCAAGGTGTCACTACCTCGGGGACTTTACACACTGGTGGGGCCAGAGCAGCTGGTGGTCGAGTTGCCTTTGGAAGAAGCTTCACTGGTGATCAGTAGAGTAAGTAGCAAGAAGTCACCAGCAGCTTGTGAACAAGATTGACCCAGCAGGTACCTCGGAACTGAGTGTGGTAAGCTATCAGCAACTGGTGATCCTTTGTGTGAATTGTCATAATATCCAGTTCTTGACTGGTTACAACTGGCTATACCGGCTATACCATTTAAGCTGTTGCAGTCAGTCTGGCTAATGGCAGAAAATCAATGCTAGCCAGCTATCAATGACTTTACCATGGACCAACGAATAACCCCATGCCCATGCCAGCCTTCGGCAATGTGGAGCCACATTTCTTCCTTTGGTCCTGGGCCATGCCAACCTCCCCACCTACCATGGATGCCACCGTTGCGGTGCACCAGCCCACCCTTGGCAGGTGCCCTTCAGCAGCCACCAGATCCGAAGTGATGCCATGATGAAGATCAAGAGCCAGTGCCGACGCCTGACAGCACGGAGTGCCACGTGGTACCACGTGGTACCGTGGTTGATGGTTCATTGATGGTGAGTGGTGCAGGCATTGAGTATTTGATGGTGAATTTGTGGTGAGTGGTTGGTGTTTAACAGATTGCTGAATGGTTGATTGATATCATGGTTTGCAATTTGTAATGGTTCACCAGTGGACCAAGAGGAAGCTGGAGAACATGTTGATTAGGATCCATTTGTACGATTTTGTACATTATAATACCGCAATAATACTGTTAGCTAGTTACTTTGCTAGCTAGTTAGTTAGTCAGCTAGCTAATGAGTTGCTTACCATGGTTCAGTAGGCCTTGCAATGTGGGTAGCACTTTTCGCGCTCAACTGACCGCTCTCCGTGGTCAGGAAGTGCATGGTTGGCAAGTTGAGCTGCCACGGCCACGTTTGAAGTCATGTGAACCCCACCGCCATGACAGTGATCGGAACGCTGATGTGGTTATTGTAGAAGCCCCGTTGCGCATTTTCTTCATGGTTAGGTGAGGTGAGTGAGGTGGTCAATGCTGGGTCAACTTCTGAACGAATCACGTTGGCACTTTTATAGACCTCACATGCATGCAATTGGATTATGCATACATCCAGAAATGTTCAGTGGTTCTTTCTTACTCACAGTAGTTGATCATTAATCATTAGTCATTAGCCATTGTCGCTAGTTCGCATTCACCATTGTCAATGGCTAACAATTAAACAACATTGTTAATTATGGTTATTGATTCAATAATGCTGAATAATGTTGATCCAACTGTTCTCAACGATTAGCCAAGAGGTTCCGGAAGGAATTGTCACAGCGATCAACCAGTCATGTCCCCAGGAAGTCAGCGCTGTGGTTGCGTGGATTTGAATTTGCATCAAGACCGCCTTTACGAGTTAGGTCGGCGCGGCAGTTGGGACGTCCCAATCCACCAAGAATGCAAGAAATGTTGGAGATCAGAGAAACGATGCCTTAAAATCACCCATCTGGTTGGTGATGGCTGGTGGTTTAAACCTCTTTTAAAGTTTCCCTAGTATGAGCTAGTATTAGCGCATGGTTGGCTGGTTGGCGAACATTTTAGGGGTTGAAACTACCAACCTGCCATGATTGCGAATGAACCACCCGCAATTTATGATCTTGATGGTGGTTGATTGTTTCATCTCGCCATTTGTGGGCAAGCAAAGGTGATTGGATCTCCTTCTGCAACTTCAGAAACACCCAGAAGCATTCCTTCTATAAGGGCTGCGTCAGGCTTGATGGACATCTCCATAATTGCATTTCAGATTGGTTTCCGCCTGTCATCACTCATGTTGTTCTTTTCTGAATGTACCCACACATTCATATGATTCACACGCTCTTGCAATCATGCGCGCGGGGGTCATTGCCTCACCGGCATCCTCACTACAAACAGCAGAGGATTATTGTCAGTAGCTTGTTTCACAGTAACCCCAAACACATTTACATGCAGCCAACTAGATCCCATCAATATCCATAACATTTGATAATCACGAACCTTTCCCGTTGCTTTCCCTTTTCGGATATGTTTTTGTTCGGCCCCACCATCCTGCAGGCACGCGATATTTGTATTTGTCCATCTGGGGGGAGGCCACAGAACTGTCCATCGAGGTGCTTTTCGCGAGCGCTCATACTTCGTTACAGTGATCATTGCTGTCCTGCACACTCACTCGGACGATCTTGGAAATGGAAAGTCTTGCTCTTGGTCATTCATTCAAAGATTGATTGCACACCTTTTTCACTGCCAATTCTCGAGCTGAGAACCTACCCGTTCACCACAGATTTTTTGTCCTGCTGATTTGCTATAGTTAGTTTGAATGTAAGTGACATATGCTGGTTGCATCGTCCATTCGGTGACCTGATGTTCTGATGTTGGCCTTTCGGTCTTTCTCGCTGCAATGCAGCAGGCCGCAAAGCCCTGGTTTCAACGGCTACGTTTGCGGTGGCCGTTGCTGACCTCTTTGCCCGTTTGGCTGTGCGCCAGGGAGGATACCGAGGCTGCCAACCATCAGCTGACGTCGCTGGTGGTTGGATATGATTGGAGCGCATGGGGCTATGCAGGTAGTTGTTACACAAAATCAGCAGTTACAGTTGTTAAGATGTTGTTGTTAACGAGTTGCTAACAAGAAAACATAGAATCACCATTCAAATATTCAAATAGACCATATTGGTTGGGCTGGGCTATCACAATTCATCAAAACAACTACATTGGAACCAATCGCAGTGGTGATGTGACTTGTTGGCGCAGAAGGGGAATAGAAACTGTTGTCGGGTGCATGTCGTTGATCTCCTGTTGAATGGGATTCAGCTGTCATCAGAAAGCACCCCCAATTGTACCGGGTCGCTTGCTGATGTTGAGCTATGACAGCTGGGAGGTGCTGACGGATCCCTCGTTCCGTACCACTGCTCAGTCTATTCGTGGGGTACGTTTGGGCAGGTGTTGATTTGCATCACGGGTGAGGATGATGAGAAGCTTGGCATTAGCCGTGGGGGAGGGCTGGTCGGCATCCGGGGCTTAATTAGGACAAGTTGAGCCACTGCCGAATCATCCAAAGCTTTCCCAATACTTGGATTTCTTGCCCTTTCAGCCATGAATGTGAACTATGGGACTATAAAACCTTGTGTTGGTGTTAGGTCATCTCAGTTACATGATCAGATGTGAATGGTGTTGAGCCATTTTGCTAAGAAAGGTTTGGTCAACATGGCTGAGACGGCATGCAGCCCGCTAAATGGTAGTTTACCATGGCATCCAGTGCCGACCCTGCGATGCATTGCTCAGGACCCTGCGTCAAAGTGAGCCCTGCTTGGACCTTTGGCCCCATGTCCCGCACCGGCGGGTCCGAAATGAACGCACAGGCAAGGTCCTCAAACACGAGAGGGGTTGAAGATGTTGGAAGTGGCTTATCACCACTGGGGAGATGAATGAAAGGATCCATGATGATCCAATGTCCAAGTGACTTGGGATCAAAAGCCTGAACCTTGCTGATGCGTGATTGGGACACCACTTAGCATCACTGAGCCAGTGATTCAGCTAGAGACACATGACTTGGTCAATGGGTACCACGGCACCACCAGGCTTGGACACCTGTTGGGGTGGGGCTGTCGGACAGGTGCCCTGCGGATCCATATCCCGCGCCTGACCGCAGCTGGCGGAGCCTTGCGCGTGAGTTGCATGTGGCAGGCGCCGGCTGCTTGGGGGAGCTGCGCCAGGAGCTGTTCGGGGTATCCTGCCCCAGCCCATCCGAGCCCTTTAATCAGGGGAAGCCAGGCCAGGAGCGGCCCCCAGGAGTGCCTGTTCACCAAATGGTGGCTCGAGTCTGATGATCATATGCCATGATCCAATTGTCATTTTATCATATCACCCTTCGGTATGCAGCATCATGAATCATCGTTTGATCATTGTCAAGCATCCATCACTTAACCATCAGCCATTAATTGATTCGCAGCTCTTCCTAGATTCCTAGTGTCAAACCATCCCTTTCCAGAAGATCCCGCAGCAACAGCTGGTGAGGGATGCGGCTTAGGCGTGCTTTTTTAGCAGCCGTAGCAAGCAAGCAGCGAGAAGCAGCAAACAGCCATGAATTGTAAGACCAGCTTTGCGTATCCGCAGGCCACCCCTGCTGATTTCTAAGTCATTTTGGCTTCTGTGTGACTGATGGTAGGTCTTTTTCAGTGACCTAAATCGTAAATCTATCTAAATGTTACATCTTTCATCATTTTTTTCAACACTTTGCCGACTGTTTTTTTTATACATGTAACATTTTAGACAACTCCTGAAGTCTTTTCTCAACTCCTGGTCTACATGCCACATGTTTCAGGCTCAACTCATAGGTTGATCGTGCTCGCCAGGACCGGGAAAGCGAAGGCCTTCCGAAAGCTCCGCAGTTGTTGCTGTACTCGTCACGAACGGTGGAAGCCTTTTGTCCCAGGCAGGGGCCAGGCCTGGGTGGCGAAAAAGGCCTCGGATGGTAAGCTAGCTGGTGATTCTCAGGGAGTGATTCGGAGCCAGGGGTATCCCTAAATCCCTTTAAAGGGGGAGCTAATGAGCTGCAGGGAGTGGTGAAACCAGATGGTAGTAAGGGTTCACTTCCAGTCTGTGAAGGTGGCACGACTCACGCAGGGAACGATTTTTGGGTTCATTTTTGTTAGATTGACAGGTAGGTGACTGGAACATTTTGTCGCATATGACTTGTCAACAAAAGTGTCAAGCTCTTGCAGCCATAGCTAGCCATTGATTAATTCTCATCATTTCGATTCAAGTTCATTCACGACAGTGAAGTCAGGATATGCAACCATTACTTGTTATTACCAACAGTCAACCATTACTTGTATTTTGTACAATTCGTCATCGAACAGTAATTTACAAAAACATAGTACTACTGGTTACTTTTCGTCATTAAACATAACTTGTTATTGTCAGCCATGGCTTGGGATGAGGTATGCCAAAAACTTGCGATGTTTGTAGCCGCCATGAGTTATCAAGCTGCCATGAAGCTGACTGATAAGCATGATTGATAACCACCTTCACAAGCACTGACATTTGGCCTTTCAGAAATGAGCATGATTGACTGCTGAGTGATTAATACATGGTGCATGATAAGGGGTAATTGTGGTTGAAACCACCAACAGTTTGCAATGGATCAGGCAGTACTAGAGCTAGGGCAATGTAATTGTGGCTGATAGTTCATGATTGTTAACAATTGGAATGAGAGTGACAATTATACGGCAATCCATTGTCACCATTTGTTGGTTGCCTATCTTGAATGCAAAGCTGCCTACACGAAGATGTAGGACAGTGCTCGGGCAAATCCTCAAAGAGCCTTTGCAAGAAAATCTTGAGCAGCCAGTAGCTAGAACAAGCAGCTTTTAGTCATTGCCTACTAGTTGTCAGTCATGTGCCAGCCACTTGTTATTATTTAGTA
The DNA here is from genome assembly GCA_009767595.1 of Symbiodinium kawagutii. Lineage (NCBI taxonomy): Eukaryota > Dinophyceae > Suessiales > Symbiodiniaceae > Symbiodinium > Symbiodinium kawagutii. The sequence continues at coordinate 138,726 of VSDK01025813.1, read as the reverse complement.
CGTAGCACTCATTTACAGGATGTTTGCTCACCCGCCATCACTACTATCAAATTTAGTCATGGAGGGCAGTGTGTCAGTATTGGTTCTGATTAGTTTTGATTGACAGTAATGTTCCCCGAAGTATCATTCTTAGCCAACTGTTGATAACCAACATCAATCAAGCATCATCATTCAGCTACTAGCCATCAAGCAAACAATTGAAATCATAAATTATCATGATTTACCATTGATTGGCAATTATCCAGCCAATAGTTTGCCATTGATTAGCCACCCTTGACCATGAATCAACCATTAATCAACCATCTAATCACTATTCATTAAGCACCCTTAGCCGTTGATGAACCAGCAATTAGCTATATTGACATTTATTACTCAACCATTGAGCATCTATTCACCAACTCTTGAATCAGCAATAAATTATTGACATCTAATGACTAAGTATTCATTCTCCAACTCTTAATCAGCAATTCATTGTTGATAATGATTGACTACAAAATATCAATACTTAATCAATTCAAATTAATGAATCATCAGATTTCTGTTCTCCAACCACCCTTAGTCATCACTTCATCACCACTCCATCGTTGCTGCTGCTGGCTTTGCCTCCAGGCTTTCGCCTGCTCCACCGGGTTGCCTTTCTGAGATGCCACGATGCTCGGCGTCAGATCGCGGTTGCCGTGATTTGGTGGGTGGTTTGATGGGGAAACTATGGGATTTTCTGTGGTCAAGTATGGTCAACCGTTGTCAATCTATGGGATTTTCTTTGGTGAAGTATGGTCAACAGTTGTCAATCTATGGGATTTTCTGTGGTCAAGTATGGTCAACAGTTGTCAATCTATGGGATTTTCTTTGGTGAAGTATGGTCAACAGTTGTCAATCTATGGGATTTTCTTTGGTGAAGTATGGTCAACAGTTGTCAATCTATGGGATTTTCTGTGGTCAAGTATGGTCAACAGTTGTTCATCTATGGGATTTTCTGTGGTGAAGTATGGTGAATGGTTGTCACTCTATTGGATATACTGGATTTTCTATGGTAGAGTATGGTCAATAGTTGTTCATCTATGGGATTGTTTATGGTTACTACTTGAAACAGTGAGGTTTTCTATGGTTAAATATGTGAACAGTGGGGGACGATGTCCAGCAAAAATAGCTAGTCTTTAATAGCGGTTAAATGCGATTTAGAATTGTCAATCATAGGGGGTAATCACTAACAAGAATGGTAAAACAACTGCAAGTGTTGATGATTTGATTGGCTCGTTCTTTTTTGCCTGTATGTTAAAAGTGCTTGTTCGCTCATATTTTCGTAGGTGTTGAAGCCACAAACCAGCCTTATGATGTTCCACACAATCCACTGCTAAGAATTTATTCTCAGTCCTAGCGATTGTTTGATTGATTGACCAGCATTTGGTTCCTTTCTCTGCTAACTCCTGGAGAAGGCGAAGGAGAGAGATTGACTCATGCATATTATTCGGATCCAGCTGTGATTCTTCTCCACCCATCCCCATGGTTGTCAGGCGTGTGTCGTTTCTGCTGCTTTTGACCATGCTGCTGTTATTGGAATTTGTGTTGATGGTGGCTTTGGGGTGAGAGTTTGCATGGTAGGGTGTTTCAGCTGGCATTGTTGATAGTTTCGCGGGTTAGTATTTTTTTGGTTTAACTATCCATGCGCTAGCCTTGTTGATGCTGTAGTTCATGTTTTTTTGTTTGCCATACCCATGGCAGCATTGCACACATGTTTCTGGTAGGCAGTGATTTGATGCAGGCACGGAAAATGTCTTTGGTGTTCGTTAGGGGCGCTTTTGCTCTGCTACTTTTGATTTTTGATGTGGTTGTGCATGTTGATATTGATGTGGCCCCTGTTTTTTGTTGAGTTTGATGATGGTTCTGGTGGTGACCATAGCTCCAGCCAGGTGATGTGAGTATATGTGAGTAGTTTTTTGACTTGATGTTTCACTAGCAATTACCGTTGATATCCGTTGATGTATAATTAAATTGCAGGCTTATATGCCAAGTCACTAGCTACACATAGATATTTTCCATTGACGATCGTGCTGACTGATCACTATGTCACTTGGTGAGGATGGAACAGCTTCTTCGTATCTCAGTGGGGAGCATCCCGCATCGGCTAGTTCGACACAGGCAATACTGCACTCGTATCTTTGCGATGGCTTACAACCACCAACCAGTTGTGTTTGCTGATATGCATTCACATTAAATACGATAGAGGAATTGGTTTGACATCACGATGGCCAAAATTGCTTTTGTTCAATTCCTAGACCCTGGTCCTTGCTTTGGACCTCGGTGGTTGGATTTGCCTGGGCAGATTTGATTGGTACTCCAAGTCGGGGACAGCCGGCAGCTCTCAAGTGTCAAGTGCTGCACATGGATTCCTTGTTTTGGTTTCAAACATCCCCTGGTAGGCAAATCATCGAGGGGTAAAAGGTCCTTGGCACATCTTGGCACAACGATTCCCAGTGACTTCTCGAAATATTTGGTTCAAAAACGGTTCATAATTCTGAAAATGGACAACTTTGAGATGATTGATCTAGGGCCTAGGGACAATTCTATTTGGTAGCATTCCGGCGAAACGCCGTAATTAACAGTTTCGCATTTTTTTAGCGGCATCTTATGAAATTTCTTGAAACAAAAAATCAGGAATATACAAAAATACTCACATTATTGATTTTAAGCTCGCTTAACTAACGCTCAGTGGTGGGAATTTTGCGATTGCTTGGAGCTTGCGTAGAGCAAGCAATGTGTTGCAAAATCATATGGCCAAAATGGTTCACCATTTTGGCTCAAGTTTGGTTGGGTGCCCACTTGGTTGAGAAAAAGCTTTAGGCTAGATCGCACCCTTCAAACTATCGCAATGGCGATGTCTTCGACTCCTGAGATGCCCGAAGCGGCGGCGGAGTTGCCCACTGATGTGGAGATGGTGGACTTCCCAGAAGTTGACACCGTGGCTTCCTTTGAGATGCTGGAAATTCCGGAGGAGGACATGCAGGCGGCACAGGAGCTTGCGGAACAGCAGACCAAGGATGATGAGGTTGCAAGCCTGACTTTGGCGGGAACAGATCCTGCCGAGTTCGAACTGTGCGAACCGGTTTCCAGGGAGGCACTGGATGGACAATTGGCTTCCCTCACTGAGCTCATGTCCCAGTTGCAGACCAGAGATGACAAAGCGTGCCAGACTCCCCGCAGTGGGGACGATGTCCCGATGACTACTGGTGGCACGGTCCTGGGGGTGGCTCCTACTTCACTGTCGGCGTCTTTGCGGGCTGATGGCGTTCTTTCGGGCTCTGCCCTCCCTACGCCTGCCCCTGGCGGCGAGGGGGGGGCATCCCAAGAGGGTGTCGTTTGGATCTTCAAGGATGACCTCTACTTCATGGAAGGCTTGGAGCCTACCCTCCCCGGGATCGGGGCCAAGACACAGAAGCTCTGCAGGGGGCTTCAGCTCCAGGAGGTGGTTCAGCTCTTCCTGGACTTTGAGACGGCATCGCTGGAGAAGCCATCTGTGGAGCGGGTGTTGGAGGCCTATGTCATAATGAAGGCCCAAATGCGCCATGAGGAGATGTGGAAGGCCAAGCATGTCAAGAAGCGGGACCCTTCCAAGTTGGTCGAACTGGCCACCCAAACTGAGCACCACAGCCATGTTTGCTCGGAGTGCATGATGCCATGGCCACCCACCATGCACAAGGCCTCGAAGTGCCCCATGTGTCGGGCGGCGGCATTCCCAGTGCCGAAGGACGTGCCCTCAGCACAGCTGCAGTCGGGGGACATCCAATGGGGCTTGGTGGTGGATTCTGCGGGACCCCGATGGGAGCCTATCCACAGCGAGAAACCCCTCACTCAGGAGCAAGCAGCTGCCTTGAAGGAACAGTCCTGCATGGATGCGGGCGACTTCGCCCAAGCTCCGGCGAAAGCTGCCAAGTTGGAGGCCACTGAGCAGTGTTATGCGGATGTTGTCCCAACGGACCTCCGCTTGACCTTGCGCGAGGAGGTGAAGACCTACCAGGACGACAACTTCGCAGGGGAGGTGGATCGCCCACCAGTCCAGGCCGACTTTGATTCCGAGCAGAAGACACTGTTTTTCCACCCCCATGGTACGCAGATGATCAAGATCAAGGCGGCCATGCAGAACTGCCCGCCCCCGGAACAGGCCAAGGACATCCAGAAGGAGTCGGTGAAGACCAAGATCTGGAAGAAGGAGCAACTGGAAGCGGTGGACAAGCAGGTCCAGGTGATGGCCCAGATCCAGATGGGGGCGCGCTCAGTGCCGGATGATCAAGTCCAGGGAGCAGAAGTCCTGCGCCGTCTCAACTTGGATAAGTTCCGGGGCTACCTGAAGAGGAAATTCACGGAGGACTCCAACATCTCGCACTTTGATGCCATCCGCAAGTCCCAAACCTCGGTGGACGAGGCCAAGAAGATCACCCAGCGCATTGACTCCGAGAACAAGCAGCGTCGGGAACTGCTTCAAGCACATGCTGAGGACTTGGTCTCGCTGTGGCCCCAGGACCTTCGTGAGGCTTTGGAGTGCAATGTTTTCTGCCCCACTGCGCAGATGGACTACCTGGGAGAAGCGGATTTATCCACCCTCCGGCAGAAGTACCTCCGCATCAAGGATTTGATCAAGGAGGACCTGAACCCCTTCGGCCACTCCAAACTCTTTGAGGAGGTGCCCAAGATTGCCTTGGATGATGTGGAGGTGGAGGACGAATTGCCTAGCACTGCTGCGCCTGCCTCTGGCGGCGAGGGAGATGTGAAGCAGCAGTTGGCAAAGGAACTCCCTGAGCACTCACCGGAGCGCAAGTTGGCCATCTTGGATTGCATGATGAACATGCACAAGGGGGAGTGCCGTCTTTGGGGCGGCAAGTGGTGCAAGGAGTGGAGAGACCCCGGCACACCGTTCTCCCCACCGGAGTGGGCCGCCAAGATTGCAGCAGGGGACGTGATGTTGATGGAGAAGCGCACCATTGGCACCGATGGCAAGCGCTACACCCGGCTCTACAAGGTCCTCACCGATGAAGAGGTGGCCGAGGAGGTGGACTTGGGCTTGAGGCCACGATTGTGGGCATGTTCTGGGCTCCGGGACCTGATGATGAAGACTGGCATTGGCACCGCCAAGTTCACACATGGGACCTCCCCTCTTTGATGGGCAGATTTGGTGCGGAATACACCATGAAGGCCATTTACAACATCTGGATGCAGATGCCCTTGGTTCAACGCCCCCATGTTCGTGGCCCCCGGGACAGCAAGCAGCGATCGGAGGCCCGCCTCCGCAAGCATGTGGAATGCCGGAAGGAAGTGATTGGCTTCCTCAAGAGCCTCGGCATCACCAAGGCACCCCAGGACACGGAGGAGTGGAAGATGATCTACCGGGAGATGGGAAGCTTCCTGGCCGCCCAGACCTTGCTGAACCACACACCGGCCCCGGTCATGGACCTTCCCGTGGCTGCTGTCCATGACAGCAAAGACCACATGACGATGAGGGCAATTTGCGATGAACGCATCACCTTGCCCTTGAGCGCCTTTGCACACTTCCCGAAGATCCACATCCAGCTGCAGAAGGAATTGGGCGCCAAATCGTTGCTGGACGTCAAGGTGAATTGGCGATGCAACAATGAGATCTGGTGGTGTGCCATCGCTGAACCTGGCACGGAGGCTGCCCTTAATCGGAAGCTGGGCTACTCGGAGGACTTGATCGCCAACATGCTGCTGACAGTCGCCAACCCCCCCGACGGTTCTGCGCCTGCCACTGGCGGTGAGGGATCGTCGGGGGCGGATGCTCCTCCTCGACCGGCCCTCACTGTGGAGAACGTCAAGATGAATGCGGCGGACTCCATGAAGCGGCAGTTGTTCCAGACCAAGTTCTGCCATGCGTTCTGGGGGAAGATGGAGTGCGGCTTGGTCCTCTCAAGCGTGTCAGCCTGGGAGGTGGTCCAGAAGAAACATGGGGAGACCAAGGGGGGCTACGTGTGCAAATGGTGCCGGGGTTTCTGGAAGCAGAAGCCTGGATCCACACGCATGGTGCAGCTCACTGGGCGCCGGGCAGGGGAGCGTGTCTCCATGCAGCTCATCTTGGACGAGCCCCCTCAGAAGGCCTATGATCAGTGGATCAAAGACCGGATGGAGTTTTACAAGCGGGTGGAACCCACAGCACCACTGAGAGATGAGGCCCTGGATCTGGACCCCAATGTGCGGGAGCGCCTCCGCTTCTCCGTCACGAACCAGCAGGGCCACGTCAGTGACCTCCTTTGGTCGGTGCTGCTGAGCAATCCAGAAAAGGAGGGCCTGCTCAAGCTCCAGAAGGCTGCGGCCAAGTTTGCCTTGCCCAAGTAGGCGGCCATTCACTTTCGGCACGGGGTCGTTTTGATTCCTCACGACCATCTTGACGGGGAAGGACCTCCGTCTGCCTCTGGCGGCGAGGGTCCGGAACCGCTGCCAGAGACTTTTTGGGGAATGCACCCCTGTGCCACATGCAGTTCAAAAAGATGTGCGCTTGCAGCTGTGTTTCCGAGGTTGGATGCTGTGCGTGTCATCGGATGTTCCTGATGATGTTTCAGTTTGCTCTTTGTACTCATGTGTGACTTGAACTTTGCATTCTTTTTCTGCATGGCTGTCATGTGGCTAGCTCCATGCTTTGCCATGGGTACTCACTGTGATTTAACTTGGCATGTTTCTTGGGCATGGCTGTCCTGTTGCACGCTCATGGTACATCCGGTATGTTGGGGCTCTTTCCTTTTATTCCTAACTTAATTAACCCCTAGTGGCTCGAGCAGGATGTCCCACCCACTGCCTCCCTTGGTGTTGCCAACACCCTTTGGCCGGGCATATGCACTTCTCCCGGACCATGTCCTGAGAGGCCTATTGAAGGCGGGTTTTTCTCCGGTTCAGTCCGATGGGGAACTGATGGTGGAGATGTGCCTGGAACCAGTTGCTCCGACGGACGTTCAGGGGAACGAGTTCCAACATCTTGTCCAACTGGATGACCTCACCTTGGGTTGGACCCAACAAATGGTACGATATACTGCCTACTTTGACACTTTGGTGGCGTCCATCCTAGATTGCCTCCCCCAGCCGGTGGAGGTGGTTGAGCGGACCGAGACCACCAAGGCTCTCGCCCACCTCCTCAAGATGGTGCCTGCGGGAAAACCTTCTTGGAGATACTCTGACAATGAAATCTCCTACGCCATTATGGATCGGACATCGTGGCAATCGTGGCAGACCACACCAGTGGTCATACCCATGCCCCTTGCCAAGTGGAGGCATTGGAAGCCCTCCAACATCAAGGATGAACAACCGATCACCCAACGGCGTCTGGAACAAGAGCTTAGAGAAAAGTGGGCAATGAAGTTAATTGCCATCCTTGCTCCCTTCTCAGAAAAGATCCCAGCGATGGCAGCAGTCCGTGGCCCCAATCAAGACCGGGAGTTTATGGATCTGCTGGGCGACACTCGCTTCCGCACCCTCCGCATCTACTGCTTAGGCCTGGAGGGTCTTCAAAGGCTGGGGTTCACAACCATCCCTTGGACTGACCGGGATGTTAGAAATCTTCTGAATGAGCTCCGGGCTCAGGAAACCACTCCACACAAGATTCAACGTGTTTGGGATACCCTTAAGTGGTTTGCCAAGAAGTTCGGTTTCCTTGATGTTGACCAATACGCTCACCTCTTGGAAAAGAAGAAGGCCATCCAGGAGGACCTGGTCGATACTGTCTCCAAGCCACAACGGAAGGCTGCCCTACCCACCAAGGAGGTCATCTGGGCCTTGGAGGAGATTGCTGCGGGGGGGATGCTTACGGAAGCCTCTGGCGCCGAGCATCCCCCCTCTTGCTTTGATGGACCAGTACATATGTGCGATCACCAGGTTCCAGGTCGCCTGCAGTGCCCGGTTCAACGATCTCCAACATACTCGCCCCAATGAGATGAAACATGCTGGTGGCACTTTGGAAGGCCAAGCCTGGCAGACCAAGACGGTGTCTGCCTATAAATCCAAGAAAGCTCCTGTTCCTCTCATTGCTCCGTGCTACTCTTTCACTGGTAGAGACTGGTGGTCACCCCTTGCCAAGGCTTGGGCGAAGATGTCCGAGTTGGACTACTTCAAAGAGGCAGACTACCTCATCCCAACTGTCAGCAAGGACTACACGGGGCTTATTGCCCGCCCTTGCACGGCCGACCGTGCTCTTCGGTGGCTGAAGAGCGCTCTTCACCGCCATGGGAGTCTGCCCCCAGACTTCATCGCTCCTTTGAGCTGGCATAGCTTCAGGGTTTTCATCCCGGATTGCGCATACCAACTCGGTTTCCCTCGGGACCAGAGACAGTACCTGGGCAATTGGACCACGGAGTCAACGGCTGATATCTATACCCGTGAAAAGCGGAACGTGGTCCAAAAGGTTTGGAACCAGGTGGCCGAACAGTCGGGGCTCATCCGCATGGATGACCACACCAGAGAGGTCAGGGTGGACCTGGACCACCCCGAGTGGGATGATGCTGGACCTTTTGAGGTGGTTGGGGATGGCCCCCTAGGTGACACCCCCATTGATACTCCAAGACGCTGTCTGGCCGGGGACCTCCGGGATGACGACGCCAGCAGTGGATCCTTCACCAAGCTCCTTGCTTCTTCGCAGGTCACCTCGTGTTCTGCTTGGGAAATCCCTGAGGATGACCGTGTTGTCCCCCTTCGAGTGGTCTCGGCTACTCGCAAGTCACGGAGCACCAACACCTTTACCATCCATCTCCTTGGAGTGGATGGTCGTGGAATTGGCTGTGGCTGGGAACCCCCTGCCACCAAGGCCTTGGACCTCAAAGTGGATGATTACATCTCCGAGTTTGACTCCTATGCCAAGTGTGGCCGATGCTTTAAACACCATACCTTCCCTCCAGGTTGGGACACCGACGGAGCAGAACCAGAAATGGAGGCGGCTGATGCATCCTCGTTGAGCTCAGGTTCTGACACTGATGAGTCAGTGGACACAGCATCGGAAGCCGAGAAGGTGCCTGGTAAGTCGATACTTGAGGTCCCTTTGCCAGTGCACTGAGGTGCCATTTTTCGACCCCTGGGTGCGTCTGCCTCTGGCGGCGAGCCCGGGGGTATGGAGCACCGGTTATGAAACACCAAGGATGTCTGCCATCCTTCGGTTTGGGTAGGGTGGTGCCAGTCATCCGTTGGTGTGGGTTGGGTTTGACTGTCACCACCATCACTTTGTTGGACTGAAGGTCCACATATTTTCTCGTTCAGAAGATCTGACCTGTGGGTCAGACAGAACCAAGACTGAATCAAGCAGC